>JBDJHY010146754.1:0-13001 GCA_039654485.1 Withania somnifera | reverse complement strand
ACTTTCGGGGACAAAAGTCCTTTTAGTAGTGGATGTTGTAATGACCCTCATAGTCATTTGTTAGAAATACAAGATGTTTTTCATTCTAGAGCTTTCCAGTAGTTTCCCCAAGTCATTTAAGACATGCTGCGAATGGTAGTTCGGTTCCCTAGAGGCTCGATTGAAATTTATCTCAAATTGCCTATTTTAGAGACTAAAACTAAGTACTCATTGACTAAAGTCAACTTTCCTTCATGAAAAGCTCGAATTAAATTCTGAAAGTTTTGTTAGCTCTGAAATGCCGAATAAAGTCTAGATGGACCTTAAGTTCATGTTTCGGTTTCTTTTGAGTTTGTGCAAATTTGTGGTCTTCCATTTCATTTAAGGCCTAATTGGAGATTGGGTGGTCTTTTGGTGTTTGGAGTGTCATAATGGAATTCTGATGCTTCCATCATTTTCGATATGGTGATTTTAGACTAATGAGAGTGTTGGTTAGCTTACTGGAATTATTGTGGTATTTTTGAGGTATTGGATGGAGTTTTGAGTATTTTAGGCCTAAGGGTTGACTTGGTCAACATTTTCCATAAATGACCTCATATCCCGATTTCGACTGCGCAGTTGAGTTTGAAATGTTGTTTCGGGTGTGCATGCATAGTTTGATTGCATAAATTGGACCTCGTAAGCATTTCAAGTGGTGTTTGGAGTCTTTTCCCCTTAGCAGTTTTTGCTGTCAAAAATCTGTATCTGTACAGGTGATGTGCTCATCATGATCGCAAAACAATCCTACGAGACCGCGAAACATTCCTACGTGATCATGATGCTCCCATCTTTTTCTTCAACTCGATCGCGGACCTCACCCATTCGATCGCAATATGCTGTTCCAGTTATTCATCGTGATTGTGATGCCTTCTTACACGATCACAATGTACTCCTACTACCTCCTTTATTGCAATCTTGTGCACTTGACAACACGATCGCAAAACATCATTTGTTCTTTATTCATCGTGATTTCAATGTACTATTCTGCGATCGCGATGACCAAAATTATTACCCTATGCAATCGCGACATAAATTCACGCGATCGAGAAGAGTAAGTACCTGGCAGTATAATTATTTCCTGCACGATTTTTATGTTCATTCCATAGCAATACCTTTTATTTTTTCTCTTTTTTTTGGGGAGGGGGGGGAATCATCTAGAAAGTTCATCAAACATTGAGGAAAGGTTCTCTAAAGTTTTCCCTTCGATTTCTCCGCTATTGGTAAGTCTTCTTCCCCTTTTTATTTCTTGGAAGATGAAGCTTTCCTCCATTAATGGCCGATATTATGGAAACTTAAAATTCTTGAATTAGTTCATATTTTATTTGATAAATTATTGTTCCTTCAGTTTATTTCACTCCGTAGTGTAGTTCTTACATTGAATTTTCTTGTTTAATTTTACAAAGGTTGAATTTTGGCCCTTTGTAACCAAATCAATACCATGCTATTTGGAAGCCCTTCTTGCACTCGAATTGTATTCATTTTTAGAGAATGGTTTCCTAGTGATGATGGGAACCTCATGGCAAAGTTTGTTTTTAATTTCGGAGAGGGGCCCGTAGGCTCATTTTAGGCCAAACTTTTGGCCCAGTCTGGAACTTAGTATAATTATATCGTTAGACTAGTATTGATCCCTGGATTCTTATTATATGAGTTTTAGAGCCATTGGAGACCGTTTAATAACAGTCAGAGCAATAGTTGAGTTTGTAGCACATTATTTGTCGGACGTCAGGTAGGCTCCGTGGGGCTATCTTTGGGTATATAACTTTAAGAATTATACTAAATAGCATCTTGGGTGGATTTATAGGTTGTTACCGTGTACTTGGATTTCTTCTTCATTCCATCCCCTATTCGTTCGTTATATAGGCTCTCAGTGAAATACGACACCCGTGACTTAGAATTAGCCTTGTGATGGCTTTAGGGCGACTTTGGAAGTAGTAGAACCTTGATATGTGGGTTGGGTTTGGGTTTGGGTTTCCCTGTAGGATTGGGATGTTGTATTATGCTGGTAGCAATAGGTTAGATGCGCCTATGTAGGGCATAGGTTGGATATGTTTATTGTGTGTTGTGCATTCATTTTACGAGAGGTTGAGCCACAAGCTCCCTATTGAGAGAGCCTTGGGGTTGGGGGCCGTATCACCACTTGATTTTGATGTTGTTAAGGCTAGATACTGATAATAAGGATAGTGATGGATAGTGACATAACATATGATAACTTGGAATATTCATTTAATAATATAAGTTAAAAGATATTTTAACGTTCTAGACTCGGCCGTGTATCAAGCACCCGATATCACTATTTTCATTTGCTTTATTCCAGGCTTCACACCCTTGCACGAGGAAATATTATTTGACTAATTAATGCTGGGATTGTGTTTGACTATGTTCAGCAGTGAGTACAGTGGCTGACACTTGAGTCGGTCATCGTACGATAGTGAGTACAATTTTTTGACACTTATCACATTATTGGTTTTGGAGACTTTGATGATACTTGTTCCCTTGAGGATATTGGTGATACCACTATATTGAGGCGTTGGACTCCATGACTTGCTGAGGATACGAATGAGAATATTAAATGAGGCACTAAATAACATATTTTAATATAATTTGAGGCTCTATGGTTTAGGAAGTGAGATTATGATGATATTAGAGATTGTACGTGGTGGGAGTACCTCTATGGACCTTGACTCTAGGCTACGGAAATACAGAGGAAGGGTATAGAATGAAGCATGGATATACGGGAACTAGGGTTAGCCTTCTATGGATTCTTCTTGTTGGGCCTACGGGTACTGGAGGAGAAATGTGCACAGGACTGGTTACTTCATGTGAGTGTATTTACTTTTCTGTAGTTGTCTTCCTCAGTATCCCTGGCTGAGATGTAAGGCCTACGGGTAATCATTGTTTCTTTGTTTTATTTAGTTTTTATATTATTGATTTATCTTTTAGTTATTATATTGTTACTTGTGAGGCTTTCTGGTTATGCGGGATAATTCTACTAGTAACCATTTTGATTATTCATCCTTCCCTTACTTGAGGTTACTGGTATACCTTCCATGTTCTTTTTCGATTTTCCATTTGACTCTTGATTAATTAATGTTATTATTCACCTATATTCCTACAAGGATTCCGGCTACATCCTTTCTTCTTGCGTGAGATCCTATTATGAGATTTAGCTAGCAATGTGGTATTCTACTTGTTCTTGAATCTTTCTGAGTAGCTAATTTCGATGACGTACTATTTTCATGTATGAACCTACCTTATTATATTTCGTTATTTACTAATTTTATTATTGTTATGTGTCTAGTAGGCTCTCAAAGCATATTTGGTACAGGTTGTTGCGCGACTTGTACTTATTTTACACTTGTTCCCTGGTGCAGATCCAAGTAATAGTGGCCGATGTTGATTTCCTTTTTGCCGTTCATGTTATTTTCTACTTCAGAGATTTAGGGTGAGCTTGGCATCCATCTATTACTGTTTCTCTTCAGATTTGGATTAGTCTCCTTGTACTTTTGGAGATACATTTACATTAGACTTTTGGTTTTATGTTTTTTTCTTAGAGGCTGTTTTGTTACACTGTTATTGGGTTTTGGGAATTTGTTGACTCATTATAATTCTTCTACCCTGAGTATTTTTCCTTTCCTTTATATTTTACTTATTGTACTTGTGCTTTCTGCTATTGATATAGTAGCCCGCAGCTTTGGCTTTCGGTTACAGGGTTGGTTCTCCTACTGGTGGTATAGTAAGTGCCATTAGGATCTGAGAATCAGTTCTTGACATATATTTTTCCTGGATGAGATCAGATATTTATAATACCTAAGTGGTAACCATGGTAAAATATTTACGAATTTAGGAGGTAGCACTAGGCCATAATCTGGAGCTAATAACTCACAGTAAAAATATTGTGAAGTTGGCATGATTTATGTGTATAAAGTTTTTTTGTCTTTTCCATTAAGAAATTGTATTCCAATAGAGATTAATCTAACTATGAATTTCGACAACGATTTGAATTTTTTATACAAGTAGAAGGTTCAAGTCGAAAGAGACCTACTCTATGCGTAAATCCCATAAATAGTATTAATCACTACTAAGTGGCGGATTGTTAGTATTAGTTAGTGTTATTGATGGGGAGTATTGAGAAGAGATTGTGAATATAATTTTCTTCCATTTAAGAATAATAAATAATAATAATTTTTAGATTTTAAATGACTGGTTGTATTTTAATAAGTGCCTTTAAAAGTGAAAGGTTGTGATTAAAAAGGTATCTATTCCAAAAATGTGTATATATGTTGGTTATAGACACTTAAGGTGCCTGTTCCTGAAGGGTGTATGTCTACTGTAAAAGACACTTAGGTATTGTAAATACCCAATCATCTAGGAAAAATATATGTCATGACCCAATTTTTCGGATCATGATGGCACCTATTATACCATCAGTAGAAGAACCAACCCTGTAGTCCGAAGCCGAAGCGAAGGACTACTATATCAAATGTGGAACACACAAGTGTAATAAACAATAGATGAATAAATACAGAAGTAAAAAGAATAAAAACTAAATGCCCAAAACCCGGTATCAGTGTAATACGAACCACTAAGTATAGAAAAAGAAATCAAAATGTCTAATACAACTGTATCTCCAAAATGTATGGAGATCAAAAGAAATACTTGTGTTGAAGAGAAGTAGCAAAAGACGAATGCCAAGCTCACCCTAAACCTCCGAAAATCAATATAGTCTGCATGAACAACGATCTGTAATCAAGGTCGGGCACCTATGCTCGGTTCTGCACATATGCAAGTGTAGTATGAGTAAAAGTTGTTGAAGCAACCGTACCCAGTAGGCTTCGAGGGCCCATAAGGCACATAACAATAATAAAAGCAATAAATAATGGGAAACAATAAATAGGGTCACATAAGCAAATAATACAACAAGGGAAGCTAGCTACTCAAATGGGGATCAATCAATAATTAGAACATGTATCACTAGCTAATCACATAACATGATTCAGGTAATGAAGGAAAACGTACACGAAATCCATGCAACAGTATCTATGAAGAATAATACAATAAAAGGAGTCAAAAGAATACAAGAGGAGAATATGAACGATATACCGGTAAGCTTATCTACAGTGGAAAACTGATAAGATAGTACCGTGCATAATAACCCATAGAAGCAGTAAATCTCAAAAGTAACACCACCATAATAAGCAGTAAAGAAAAAATACAATAGATTCTTTAAACACAGAACTCACGCTCACCGTAGGCCTTACATCTCAGCAAGGGTACATTAAAGAAAACAAGTGCAGAAAAGTAAAAACAAACACATGCAGTAACAAGTACTGTGTACGCATCTTCTCCGGTGCGCGTAGGTTCAACAGGAAGAACCCATGGAAGGCTACCCTAAATATTCCCGGTATATCTCTCATTCGTCCTATACCCTCCAATTGACACTTATATTATTATTATTAGATGATTACAATTTATTGATTTGTGTCATTATCCATATTTATTACAAAAATCAGCCTCTAGCCATCATGGTTCAATACTCAGGTGGTGATACCAACCCAGCCCCAATGCACTCTCATCGGAGCCATAGGCACAACCTCTTGTGTCATGAATGCACAACATATTAGCAAGTATATATATATATATGTATGATCATGTATAAAAACTTTGTATGCCCTGCACAGGTATCACCGGACAACTTCTAAGTCACATATGCACCATATAAATCCGGATGCCAAGATATATATCAATAAGGGAACTAACGAAAGAACGGTACAGAATCACTATAAACACCTATATACCCAACCCACAGATGCTATTTAGTACAATTATTAAAGATATAAGCCCAGAGATAGCCCCACGAAGCCTACCTATAGTCCGACGATTAATTGCTGCAAACTCATGAATATTACCCTGACTGATATGAAATGATCTCCAAATGCTCTGAAACTTGTGTAAAAGTATTTCATATGTAAATACAAGTCTAACGGTATAATTATGCAAATTTTAGGATTGGGCCTAAATTGCACCTGTGGGGCCCTTTTGTCGGATCTGTGAATAAACTTCTCTATGGGGTTTCCAACTTCACCAAGAACCCGTGCTCCAAATTTGAGCACAATTCAAGTGAGGGAAGTGTTCCAAAATAGCCCGGACAAATTTTACTATAATGGGGTCAAATATATAATTTTTATAGATTAGAAATTGAAAATTCAATGAATTGGCAATACTAGAAGCAAAAATATACTCAGAGAATGAAGAATTACACAACAATACACGAGTTATGGCTTGAGTTCATCAACTTCATCAATTGGGGCCATTAATGGAGGAACTAAAGATTTCAAGAATTAAAACGAAGAAGAAACTTACCCAAATCGCGTAGAAGTTGAAGGCAACAATGTGGGAATTTTCCTTAGCCTTTGCTGTTTGGGAGAAGATTTTCGTATAGGAACGAGTTAAAACATAATTTTTTGCAGAAATAAAGATGGGATTCGTGTAGGGATTTATAAAATTGACAGATATTTAATTCATCGCGATCGCATCACAAATGATCGAGATCACATAAAGTATTCGAACAAAGCATCACGATTGCATAAAATTCCTATGTGATCACGTACAGATACTGGGAAATAATGAATCGTGATCGCGTACTAGAACTACGCTATTGCGTAGAGTAATTGGAAGAGTTTCACTGCGATCGTGTGAAGCAACTTTGCGATTGAGTAGTGCACTGGGCTAATGAATCGCGATCTCAAAGAACAAATCATCTGCACCTATTGTAGGTTTTTGACTGTAGAATCAAGAGGAAGAAAATGCTCTGAATCACCACTCAGCATGCATTCAGACTCCAATTTATACAAACTAACTATACATGCACACCCGAAACCATATTCTAGAGTCAACGATACAGATGGAATTGGAATTCGAGGTCATTTTGGGGAAATGTTAACCAAGTCAACACCTGTGCTAAAATTCATGAAATTTCCACCAACACTTCGAAAATGCAACGACAAGATTGGTAAATGAACCAACACCTCCACTAGCCTAAAATCACTACTTCAGAGCTGACGGAAGCGTCAGAATTTTGATCTGACACTCCAAACACCAAAATACCACACAAGCTCTCCAAACACCAAAATACCACACAAGCTCCAACTTAGGCCTTAAACTTAGCTAAAATCCATAAATTGGCATAAATTACAAAAGAAAACTCCAAAATACAAACTTAAGGTCAATCTTGACTTTCTTTGGCCTTCTGCTAATAGAATTCTTGAAATTTAATTCTGATCTCGTCTTGAAGGAAAGTTGAGTTTGGTCAATGAGTACTTAGTTTTAGGCTCTAAAACAGGCAATTAGTAATATTTCTCAACTGAGTCGTAAGGGATCCGAACTACCGGTCCCATTAAGTCATCAATGACTTGGGGAAACTACCAAAATACTTTAGAATTATAAACATCGCATATTTATCATAAATGACCATTTTGGTAATTACATATTCATTTATAGATTTTATTATAAATGTTATATTATTGACTTCGGCATTCAATATTTTTGTTACTATTTGGATTACCTATCGGGATTGGGGAGGTAGGTTCCTTTATGTTTGGTTTTTGGGGAATGACAAGTTGGTTTATTAGACCTAGGTATGTAGGTCTGACCATTCACAAGAAAAGTTTAGTAAAGTCTTGTGGATTGGTGCGCAAACTTTTGTACTTATCCTCAAGAGGATACCAAACATTAGGAAATATCTTTTCATTATTTAACTTATATATAGCATGGTTTATTTGCATATTCTGAGTCCTTGCATGTTTTATTCGATAGATGGTAAGGATCAAAACTTATATTGATAGGGGTGATTAGGATTTGCCTGAGCCATTACCTAGGGTAGAGGCAGACTTACAGGTAGAGGTGGAGCCCAAGGGGGAGTTAGGGGTAGCTCTAGCTAGTGGTAGAACTAAAGAGCCTTCACTTGAGCCTATTCTGGGCAAGGGTAAGGATAGATTTCAGGACTATTTTACATCTCCAATACTACAGGATACCTTTTTTAGGGTGCTCAATGAAATTTAGAGTTTAGCTCATGAAGGTACTCCACAGGGTTCTTAGATGAGGGAAGGGACAAATACATGAGAACAGAGAGTTGTTCTAGTTATGCAAGATCTGGTTAGGAATACACTAGTAGTGCGAGGGCAGGTGCGCCAGCCACCCGTGATTCAGGTTCCATTGGGCTAATCTCCTATAGTTATGGGTTAGATACAATAGCCACCTATTTCACATAGGTTGCATGAGATTCATATTCCTTTTTTTGGAGATGGTAAAATTATTGCTGAGATGTCTGTTGATCAGCAACAAAGATATGAGAGCTTTTGAAAAATTGACCCATTAGTTTCAGGGTGGGAAAGGTAATAACCCATTTGATTTTCTCACTATATGTCATACGTTTCTCTATAGTGTGGGTATGGTACAATTATTCTGGGTAGACTACACAGTTATACATCTTTGAGGGCTATTCTAACAGTGCTGGTGTTCTGACTTTGACACTAGACCATTTGGATCTCATCTTATGACTTGGGAGATATTTTCCTGAGCATTTGTGGATAGGTGTGTGTCCTAGCATAGGAGGAAGGGATTGTCCAGATAGTGTGATGAGTTTAGATAGGAGGGAATATCAGTTGATGACTATGTATCTCGCTTCTATGAGCATTATATTCATGATTTGGCTATCTTACACGACGAGAAGGAGAAATTAGCTAGTTTCATGAGATGGTTGATCTAGCATCTTTAGACTTCTGTATTCATTACACCACAGCTACCAGGGGCTACTTTTCATAGTGTGATTGAAGCTGCGAGAGGGTTTGAGCAGATCCTTTATGGTCATACTAGTGATGGCAGGGGCAAGAAGCCGAATTCTTATGGCCAATTTTTTGGTGCCTCATATGGAGGTGGGGGTTCCCTTCTGGAGAATGGTCATTTTCACTTCCTGTTAATATTCTATGAATATATGGAGATATTATGTGCTAGACAGTCAGTTCAGAGTTACTCCAGTCCAACATTGAGTTGTTTTGATACATACTACAAGGGTTCAGGCCATGGTAGCTATTTATTATATCAACCATTAGTAGTAGAAGCTTGTTTATCTTTTGTAAGCTTAGTCATATGAAGAGGTTTTGTCTCCAGAGAACACAAATTTAGTCTTAGCAGGTTTCTCAGGCCTCAAATGCTCCAGATAAAGCTCCAACGTGTACTTGTAGACATAGGGGAGGTGGACTGATAGGGAGAGGTGTTCAAAGCGTTAGAGGTGAACATATGATAGGAAGGGCTCTAGTTCATGCTCCTGTTTATCCTAGAGGTGTATGCAAACAGTGCTATTCATTACTAGGGGAACCTAGGGTGAGTCTTTTGATGTTGTGAGTACAAGTATTTTCCCATTTTTCTCTAACCCTGCATTAGTGTAATTTGATTTGGGATCTACATATTCCTATGTATATTTATATTTTGCTGCTGGTTTTGACATCTTATCTGATGCATTAACCACTCTTGTTTAAGAGTCTACTCTTGTGGGTGAGTCTTTAGTGGTGGATTGAGTTTATTTATCTCATTTTCTAGTCTTTTGGTGGTACGATAATTGGATAGACTTGATCTTACATGACATGGTCAATTTCAACATCATTTTTGGTATATATTTGCTTTCTCTTTATCGCGGTATTCTAGATTTCCATGCAAATATTCTTACATTATGCATGCCTAGTATTCCGAGGGTTGGGTGGAAGGCTACACGTGGGTCGTATCCTTATAGATCTTCTGGCTAGGAGGTTTATTGGAAAGGGGTATATGTCTTATTTGGCCATTATGGAAGATGCTAGTATTGACTCTTTTTCCTTAGAGTTAGTTCTTGTGGTTAGAGAGTTTGTTGATGTGTTTCCGACTAACCTTCCTGGTATCCTTCCTGATAAGGATATTGATTTTTGTATTGGTTTGGAGTAGGGAACAAAGCCGATTTTTATTCCTCCTTTCATAATGAATCCTGTTGAGTTTAAGGAGATGAAGGAGAACTTATAGGACTTTCTTAGAAAGGAATCACCCATCATATAGTGTGTAACATTGGGGTGCACTAGTATTGTCTATAAAGAAGAAGGCTGGTTCTATGCATATGTGACTATAGATAGTTTAACAAAGTGGCCATGAAGAACAAGTATTCTTTTCCATGCTTTGATGATTCTTTTGACAAACTCTAGAAGCTGCCATCTTCTATATGATTTACTTGAGATATGGGTAGCATCAATTGAGGATTAGACCATCAATATTCTGAAAAGGCTTTTTGTACCAGATATGGACATTATGAGTTTTTTTGAAGTTTATTAGGCTTATTAATGTCGCAACTACATTCATGGAGTTTATTAAATAAGTATTCTTTCCCTACATGGATTCATTTGTCACTGTGTTCATTGATGATATCTTGGTTTATTTGTAGCATTCATAAGAGCCGTCATTATACCTAAGAGCCTATCCTTTGTACCCATAACTTCCACTACTATATCTATATACATGATTTTCATACCTATATCCTAAAGCCATAGAATCTATTGTAATGATAACATATTTTTGAGAACATGCAAAATAAGAAAACACATCAGTAGTAAATTCCTTACTATCACTAGTATGTATCGTGTAACATACCTCTGGGTTTAAACATTTGTAAAATAATAGATACTTGTAGCACACAACAGACTAACGAAGATCGTAACTTAATCAAGAGGTTCCAACAATATTGAAAACTAGAAAAGCTCAAAAATAATAGTATGAAAAGAAACGAACTCTGAGAACTAATTAACAACTAAGTAGACTAATTTCTTGTTGTGAACTAGCTTTCGAAATCAACAAAGGAAATTAATGAGTAAGGAAATTAAATAATGGAATAAAAAATTGAAATAAGTCAATATATATTGATACCACCAAGTTTAGATAACTTTTGGACCCCTTTTTAATCAACTTTAACCATTGTGGGTAAGGGCGGACCACTGTCTAAGGGCTCCTACCGCCGTCTAGTGCAAAAACAATCTTGTGATGTTTTCTATAGCCATATCCCCTTACCTTAACTACCTTCTAGGGTGTCTTGGACACCATATGTGATTATGGGCTGTCTTCTAGGGTAGCCTGCCCGTCGTCCTGCAAACCTTGCATGGGATGTTCCTTTATGGTCCCCCTTTGTAATTATGACCTTGTACTTGTCCTAAATGGTAACTTCACATGTACTAACACCTTTTTCAATAGAAAATCAAACCTAATTTGGATCAAACAATACCAAATCAGAAAATCATCCACCAATAATATATGAATTTTAACAAGAACTCGAAGAACAAGAATTTTTCAAACTCTCCCAACTCAACTCGAATTTAAATTAAATTTGATATCTAGGGTCTTAATAACTTGGGAAAAAATTTATCAACCTTTAAACACCAAAATAAGACTTTGACTTAAGGATGACGGATGAAACATACTAGTTCTTCATCTTCTTCACATAAATATATGAAGAACACTCAAGAACACTTGCAACTTTTCATTACCCAACAACCCTCAAATGAACTTCATTTAACACCATATTTCAACCACGTGCTCCATTTTCTATGGGGACCAAACCCCACTACTTTTAATCTTAAAACATGCCCGAAATTGCAACCTAATGAACCCTAGTTCTACACCGTCAAGGTCAACAATGGTGAATGGCCCAAAATAATCGAAATTGACTCGAGATTGAAGATATGCAACCCCAATAACAAGGGAACAAGATTATAACAATCGAAAACACCAAAATCAAACAGTAACTTAAATTTTTTTTAATATTTTCAGAAAGTTTGAATTTTCCTTTTTTTTTTAATTTTTCTATTTAGGATTTGAGGATTGTAATTCGATGGAACGAATTACAAGGCTAATCTCTTATACCAACTGATATGGATCGATATACAAGGCACACAAAAAATGGGGTAAAAGGAAACTATAGAAAATATATCTAGAAACTTAAAATAAAATCACTAGTTTATGAACAACATGGGACTGGTTACTCTGACCTTTCAATTAAACCAGTGAATCAACTATAAATCCCAACAAATAATCAAGGGAAACAAAATTTAATCCACAAATAAATATTTTGATTGAATGCAATAAATAGTTATAACTAGCAACTAAGGGAATCCACCCTCAATCACTCACTATGATTACACTATATTATAGCTAAAACTATGCTAGACTAAAAACTAATATCTCAAAAAGAGTTTAATTGTTTTATCATCAAAGTCTATGTAAAATAATACAAGATACCTATTTATAATAGTCTTATTATTTAATAAATACAATTGAGTCCAAAAGTAACTCAATATGAAAAAATAGTCTTTCAAGTATCGAAGTTGTTACATTGACCCCTCAAGTTTGGGTTTCATCAACTTAATCCCTTGAAATCTTCTATCATGCCCAAGAAATAATCCAAACCCGAGACTGCCTTCCTTTGCACCTAACTATGTATCTTTGAACCCCATTTGGTTCCTTCATCCATCCACATCATAGATCCCCTTTGTAGCATGATTGGTGCTTCTTGTGCTCATATCAGTTCATACTTTTAAATGATACCAGAAACCCATTAATATTGTGACTTGGTGGTAGCTATCATGTCCCTATAAATGTGGTCCTTTGGTCCGTCCTTTCCAAATAAAATCATGATAATTGCCTTACGGGAACAATCCACCTCAACCCCTCTATTAAGCATGCTCAACAAAGGATCATATTTAGGAGTCTTCCTTTCAATGCACTGAGCCTTGTAGGAAACATAGAACTATCGATCTAATTCAGATACGTATTTGTATTGAGCTTTAGTGAATATTCTCTAGTTTCTGTCCCTGAGTTGGTACTTAATCTTGGAGAATATCCTTTGCACTCCTTCCAAGTCACAAGCAGCTCCCCTCATTAAATCCCTTGTTAATTCCATCGGTGTATATCTTTTCCAT
>JBDJHY010146744.1:0-13001 GCA_039654485.1 Withania somnifera | reverse complement strand
AACATGTATAGGATATGCAAACAGGGAGGTCATTAGGACAATGGAATATTCTTTAAAACTATGTGTTAGTAGACCTTTTCAAGTTGACCTTGGTGATGACTTTTATTTGTGCAATTTTGATGAGTATGAATTTATGTGTTGTCGACATAACAATTAGAATTTAGATTTGTATTATGCTAAAATTTTCACTCTCAAATATCAAGGAAGTTGCATGGAGTTATAGCTAAGGTTCATAAAGGTAGGATTCTTTCTCTTATTCACAATGATTATTTGCTTGATTTGTTTATGGAGTTTTGTCTAAGGAAGAATCATGAGGAGAAACCAATCAATTTCATTTCGGAATTTCAAATTTCGTACCTTCATATAAATAAAAGTAATTCGGCCAAAGGGATCCAAAAACAAGTGGTTGAAGCTAAATTGAGAGAAGTTGCTCCTTTGTAATGTATACAACTAGGGATATCATTAGGATAATAGGGAGATTTGCTAATAGATGTATTTGTAAATGTTCTCCATTTGACCATGGTGATGGACTTTATTTTTGTACTTATGATAAGTGTAAGTTAGTGCTTGGTCAACATGATAAACAAAGTTTAGATGTCGAGTATACAAAGGGTTCCATTCTCAAAAATAGAAGAATATCAAATAAAGCTTGGCCTAAATTGCATAGGATTAAAGGTAGAACTCTTTCCTTTGTTAACTTTGATTACTTTCTGGATTTATTAATGGAATTTTTCCAATGAAGGAGTCATGAAGTGACGCACCAATATAGCACACCATCTTGGTCCCTAGTTTGTTTTGATGTTCTACACTTCTCTTTGCCGAAAGATGGTATGTATGCTTGGATTATACTTATTCTTGGACTTTCAAAAGCCTTGAAGGTGAGTTCTATTACTCTTTAATTGTCTCATAGAACTCATGTGGTCTCATGTGATTACTGTTGCATAGTATCTTTAGAGAGGTTTTATGAACGGATAGGGGAAATGTTAGAGTTTCTGTGGAAGACACTTTATTTCTTTACCCCTAAGATTGGCATGTTAGAAATAATAGTTTTTCTTAGGATCAATGCATTGAATAGAATTTTAAGTAGTCATAAGCATGTAGATGATTTAGCTCTTAACTCGAGGGAATACATATACTACTTGAAGGATGAAACAAATATGTTCTTGCATGCTTTGTGTACAAATTATGTAGAATATTTAGTTTTACCCTTTTGTTTAACATTCATGAGTAACCAAGTGTCTATTAGTGTGGCTGGATATTTGTTTTTTTTAACATCTATTGATGCTTGGGTATATCATAAAAGTGAACAAATTAGAATTCTTAATTTTTGTTTTGTTTACTATCATCATTATCATCCACCATTTGATGATTTTATAATTGTGATGTGATTAGTCAAGGTATTGTATTCATTCTCTTCCATATTTTGTAGGTTTATATTCGAGGATGAATCTTTTTAAGAAAGGAGGATGATATGGGCATAGATGACAACTAAGCTAGTACGGAAAGCAATCAAACTCCAAGATAATTTACAAGGAACCAAGTTAAAGAGTTGAAGGCTTTTCAAGATAGAATGAAGAAGTGGGATGCATTATACCAACCCCAAGGGACAATGTACAATATGCAAAATACCAACAACTAAATCCCAAGAAAGACCTAAAAAAGGCGGCTATGAGGCAGTCCAAGAGGGGATCAAAATCAGCCCAAAATATTGGCCCAATGGAAGATCCAAGCCCAAGGGAGGTTGGACCAATCTAAGTCAATAAAGGAGAAAAAATTTGACTTAAAATAGGCTAAGAGGGTTGGCAAAAAAGTTTCTTAAACTTAGTCTATTTGCACTCAAATTGGATGAAGAAAAACTTGTCCAAGTCCTACTGCTTTTGGGACTTCATAATTTCAGCCAACCTACTCTATGAATAGGGGTTTTCATTAAATTTTAGACTTAGAAAAATTTGATAAATATTGAGAGCCATTTACTGATTATAGTTTAGTTAATTTAGTTAATAGTCTAGTTGAGTACTTAGGGTGAATTCCCTTAGTTGCTACTTTAACTTCTTATTTTAATTTAATCGAATGTATTTCGTTCGAGGATTCACGTTGTCTTTAATTATTTTGATTGGTTTCTTGATCTTCTTTATTGATTTAATTGAGAGGTGATGGTATAAAGTCCCTTGTAACCCATAAAACATTAAATTGTTCAAACTTCCGCATATCTTTTTTATTTTGTTTCCTTTTTTCCAATCTTGTGTTGTGATTAGTAACCCGAATCTCATCAACTACTCATTTTTTTGAATATAAAGATAAACTATTATTCGAAGAAGCTGTTGAAGTTATGATTGAAAAATTCAAAAAATACTTTTTCCTATCTCACAAATTTATTTAACTATTGTTCTTTTTAACCCTAAATATAAAGAAACCGGTGCAAAAGCGTTAGTTAAATGTATTTATGAAAATTTAGATATTCAATCATATGAACAAAAAGTTGAATCTTGTCAAAATAGCATTACGTGATAGGGAAATGTATGATAAATATTGCACATTAAAAAAATTAATGTTAACGCTCCACAAAGTAGTAGGGCTAAACAAGATTTCTATAATAAGATGAAGTTTCGACTTGGTATTGATTCTTCTAATTAATGTGATTTTGATGACTATCTAAATCAGGCACTCGATAATATTACAGACAATGAAGGACTACCACAACTTTTGAATTGGTGGAAGGTTCAAGAAAATCAATTTCCAAGACTCAACAAGATGGTGAAGGACTTTCTAGCTATTCAAGGATATCAGTAGCTTTAGAGTCAGCTTCCAGCATTGGGAGATTTAAAATTGAAAAACATAGATATTCACTAGCAGAAGACATCTTCGAAGTTTAGATGCTATTTAGAGATTGGATCAACGCGACCGATGCAATAAAGTATTGCCAAGGTTGACTCCACAGTATGAATTATTTGTAGATTTTGTAATTTGTGATAACAGTGACGACGGCATGGAACATGGAGACTGTTTGCAAAATTTACCAAGACCATTCATTAATCACACTTGACCTTTACAAGAATTGGACGAAAGTTTTTCTAGACTATACAGCTTTTAGTATTACATTCAAGCATTAGTTGAAACAGAATCCTACCTACAAGGTGGCTGCGTAAATTAGGTGCACTACTAATAGTTGTAAATTATAATCAAACTTGAATATTTGAATAAAATAAGATTATTATCATTTTTTTATACTTTTAAGTTTTTTTCAATACATTTTTAACTTTTAAGTTATGAATTGAAAAACTTAGAAAAAAATCTATATATAGAAAATTCAAATCTTATATAAATTTTAAAAAAAACGTAAATTTATATAACGTTAGAAAAACGTACAAAAAATAAGTTAGAAAACTTTTCAAATCTTATATAAACTTTAAAAAATATAAGTTATGACGTTTGATAAAAACTTTTTAAAAAATAAGTTACAAAACTTATAACTTACAAATTGAAAAACATACAAAAAAATACTACAAACTTACCTTACAGAACATCAAATTTTACTAACTTTAAAAATTCAAATTTTAAAAACTTAGATATAAAATTCAAATCTTATATGAAATTTAGAAAAAAAACTAAGTAAAAATGTATATTCTATATAAATTTTGAATCTTATAGAACTTATATGCTATATAAATTTCACATCTTAAAAGGTAAAAATTATTTTTAAAAAATTAAACTAAACTTACTAGTTAAAAAATTGTTAATTAAAAAAATATTCGTAAGTAATTCATACATTAATTATAAATGAAAATATTTAATAAAATAAAAATTAAAAGAAATCCATCGCGGTGATCCATCCTAGTCCGTCCGGGAACCGGCCTAGTATACAGTAGACTGGACAGGATCAGTGTTCTGTACCCGTTATCTAGGACCGGTTTGGTCCAATACCGATTCATCCTGGCCCTTCCATTAATGCCCACCCCAAAGTGTAACAAAACAGATGAAATTTCCCTCGAAACCTCCTAAACCTATTTCGAACCTTCACCTAGACCAAAAATGACCTCCAAAATCCAAGAGAATTTAAGAAATTCAAAAACGATTAACCCTTCATCAATTATTGATCTAAGTCAAACTTTGGTCTAAAAACTCAACTTTATCTCATCAAAATGAGGTAAAATCACCACGAAAGCCTAACACTGAAAACAAAGGTCCTCTTAGACCAAATTCTGTATTTCGGAGCTGGT
Source organism: Withania somnifera (assembly GCA_039654485.1). Lineage (NCBI taxonomy): Eukaryota > Viridiplantae > Streptophyta > Magnoliopsida > Solanales > Solanaceae > Withania > Withania somnifera. The sequence continues at coordinate 8,784 of JBDJHY010146744.1, read as the reverse complement.
GGAACTATGGAATTCCATTCCGAGACTTAGAACTACATATGTTGACTGAAGTCGACCTTTTCAACTTAAAGACTACCAAAATTAAAAATTTCTCAAAATTTGTAACTTTTAGCTTCGATTTCCAAACTAACTCCATAAGCTGAATAAATATGACTCGAGGCAACATTCGGGAAGGTAACACGATAATTTTATGGAAAATATCAATAATGACTTTCAGGGTCATTTCAAGGAGCTTAAAAGAGAATAATATGTCAAAACAAAAAAAGAAAGTATAAGAAAGTTGCCTCAGAGACATAATAATAATACTTAACCTAGGAAAATAAGTCACCTAGAATGATCAAATAACATCTAGCTAAAAATACAAATAAGCTATCTAGAGCAATGTGTTAACAATCAAACTGGAGACTACAAATAAGCTATAGAAAAAGCATATTAATAAAGTCTAACTAAAACTTAACCAAATCCCCATGAGCATAGAAGGTAAAATAATAAAAAACATAAGAAAATTGACCTACATTAGCACGACGAATATAAAAAATATGAATGATGCCCTGAAATACAGTCTGAAATGAATGTCATGTCCAATAGTAGCATACGCTCCTCCAATACCACTCAATGCTCATAAAAGCAGGACCTGTAGGAGAAACGAATTATATACCTTGTCCTCTACTATATACTCTTTCTCTAGCACCTATGGAAAAGAATGGCATACCCATGGAAGAATATGTTAGTATGCTTTTCCTAGATTTAAATAATGACTAAAATCATGTTATTTCCCTAGGATCAAAAGGAGACAAAATCATGTCACTTGCCTGGGATCAAATTATGAGTAAAATACATTTCTAATATCCAGTGCCTTGACTCAATCTAGGACTTAAAAGTTACATCTGCAATACTAGGTGGTTCGAATCAAAGCAGGGATAAAAGTAGTTCAAGTTACCCATTTTAAAATCCATCATATAGTAAAAAGTTTTAAAATAAAAAAAATAGTGTTTATAGAAAGAAAAAAAATACCAACCTATCATGAATATGAAGTCACAACGAGCATAGGAAAGCAAATAAGACAACTGATTACCCGATACCTAGTCTATGTACAAATACCTACATTTAGGGAAAATCTCTCATAAAAAAGAAGACTAACTAAGTGTAAATTATCCTGTAGACTTTCTAAAAGGATATATGTGTATACGTACAAACCAAAGTATAATAAATAGGGTAAACTAATTTCCAAACTATACAGCAGACTAATCTGAGATCCAGTAAGTGGAAACCTCAGCCTCATCCGTACAATACTAGAATATCATAGGAAAATACTAAAATAAATACAATGAAACTCAAATTTGATAAAGAATCACATAACCTAGAACCAGTATACACTAATCTAGACTAGGGATACCTATAGTGAGTCCAAAAATAAGCAAACCAACCTAAACTTAGGTGTAGAAGTAAATTCTACCCCAAAATCCCATATTGCAAATGATCCATAAACATATCATAATTAAATATAATCCTATCATCCAGAAGCATATAAAATATACTACCAATTAACTATATTTTAAGAAAGAGGCTAAAGCCTAACTTTCGTCCTAAGCACAAGTTCCCAAGGAACCCAACCAAAGGAAAACCACTTCCCAACATAAGCTAAAGATTCAGGAAGTAATCCTAAAAAATAAACCTAAACTAAGCCCATGAAGTAAGCAATTACCTAAACTAAGGATTAAGAACAAATTTCTACTCTAACACCAACAGTCAAGTCAATAACATAAATGTCATGACCCAAAACTCAAGTTACCAAAACTCAAGTTATGATGGAATCTACATCCTACCTGTTGACAAGTCTAACCTTGGCCCAAAGTGTAAAGCGATGGACCAATACCAATAACCAAAAGAAAAAGAGAAGGGAGATGAAAATAAGAAACAGAATAAGAACAGGAAAATACATAATCGGAAATAACTCCCAGAACCTAATATTGTGGTTGTAGAGAATCTATATATATAAAGGTACAAAATACAATCCCTGACGTGGAAAAAACTACAAAATAGCTATCCCAACTCCAACTAGAACAACATTAAATATAGAAGGAAGACCAGCCAGCATGAACGCTAGCTGCTCACTATATCTACTGAAATAGCACCAAACTAGCTCGCCTGATCGTGTCTGCTATGATGACCCATACTAGGACCTACATCACAAAAAGATCCAAAAGTGTAGCATAAGTACCAAAAACAATGGGCACCCAGTAGGAAACATAGGTTGACCCAAAAAAAACAAGCATAAGTAAGGTAAAGAGAAATTAGAACCAAATAGGGCAATCACACATAACGAAAAATAGAAAGAGGTAACTGCAGTAATAGATAGTGAGTGTCATAAAGGATCAGCTATCAGCACGTACAACATCATCTAACAAGTATAAAGGAATGCCAACTATCAGGGTATAACACACAGGATCGGGCCACAATCCAATCATGACCAAATGTAACACAAACTTGGAGCTCCAACATAACCAGTACAAAAAAGGACCAATAAGAAAAAGAGGAACACATAGAATGTAACCAACGAACATAATAGTAACTGATAAGGAAAGTAATCAACAACATAGAAGAGTAACCACAAAACCTATCTATAAACCCCAACGGAACTTCCCTCATAAGCCCCGAGTAGTGCAACCAAGTGCATAGGGATGCAATGAAAAAGGGTGCTAAAAAGTAAATAGTTCTCATACGCACCCTACCAGGTACAAAAACTCTGCCAAGAGTGGACCCACAGAAGCTTCCCTGTATACTTACCCCTTCTACTCCAGTATACCCCTCTTTGGGGCTGCAGTTTATACCTAGCAGCAATATCTTAAGCATATCGACCTGTGGTAAGAGGGTTCGTAGAGGGATCTAATCCCACGTACAGAATCCTCGTAAAACCAACTAATGACATAGTCATCAGGAAAAAAATACCAAAACTCGGGCTCAGTCTGTATATCATGTCCCAGTGGAAAACTCAAGTCCAGCCATGTAGGAAAAATCCAAAACTATCACTATTTATGCTATTCCAAAAATCACAATAATAGTGAAAAATATAATTAAATGGTGAGAGAAAATAACTCCATACTGCTCATGATCGCATTTATGGAAGATATAGCTATATAAGAAATCAGTTTCCAATTATTACTTTGTCAACATCAAGTTACCTTTCAAAATATTTAATGCATGCTCGCTACACAGAATCAATCAATAGGCTAAAATTGTCGAAGGTTGCTAATTAGAATCCATAAAATAGCTGCCAATCCCTAGTCGCAAGGTACATCCTCTCCTAGCCCCACTATAGTCCCGATCATGAGTAATTGCACCAAAGATGCCAAAAATGCATAAGGAGAATATCTAGGTCTAACTACATACCCATACAGGAGAAAACAGGGAGCTATCACAGCTCAGTCCAATATAACTCTCTTTCAGGTTCGCACCGAGCTACGGTACAATATCATCACAGGGTTACTAACTATCCAACAAAGTTGTATCTAGCTACCTATACCCAAGTGACTACACAAGTTCTAATCATACAAAATACCTCTGATAAAACACAGAACAATCAGTGTACCTAGATCGACTCTAAAGCCACCAGCCTAAACCAGGGGATAACTACTAAGATATAACTATTAGTTAATCCCCTCCCAACCAGTCTACGTTCCAGAGTCAGCGTACAAATAACACACACCAAAATTTATAATCCTCCCCCAATCATACGATGTTCCAAAGTCGACGTTGAACATATGGGTAAGGCAACATTGCTCCAGGTAAGTAACTAATTAACAAGACAGATAAGTAGGTGATAAGCCTAAAGAATAACCATAACGGGGCTCCAAATAGTAATCCCAGATTTGAGCTAGCACTTTACCATACATATACCACACTAATATCTAGTTTCAAGAAAGTATATCATAGCTTACCTAACGTAGGTGAAAACCTCGAAAGTTTCTTAGACTTGGGGTGATCGCATCCTTCCAAAGAAATCGTGTTAAGCACTAGTATTTTGATTCAAAAAAATGATCCAAAACAAGTATGAAATGGAAATGGATTTCAATTTCAATAATATATATATATATGAAATATTCATTTAATTGGTATTCAAAACTAAACCGCCGGCGAAAAACAATATGAGTTTGTATACGCTAAGGCCCAAGGTAGCAATAATTAAAGAAATTTAAACTGTAAAACTGCCAGGAAACCAACCTACTATTCCCAACAAGTCACAAACGACTGGGGCAGTTAGAAGAATGCTCTAAACACATAGAAATTAAGGGAATCGCAAAAATGGCCCCGGGGGCCATTACAATATCCATCACTAAAGAAACTTCCGTCGGTGAAAATTAAGAAGAAAGGAGTATCCGAAGTCTGAAACAACGGGAATGGAAAATTTGCATGATTCTTTTGACCTTCCAATGGATTCCTTGATTGTACTACTCATCCATCGAACTCTCATAACAGAAATATCCCTGGACCTAAGTTGTTTACATCTTTCATCAATAATTTCCTCAGGCTTCTCAACACAAACTAACCAGTCGTCTAATTAAGCTGAATCATGACAAAATGTATGGGAAGAATCTAGTATATAATAATGAGGCACAGAGATATGGATAGAATAGGGTGTACCGCCAGTAACTCTGAAGGTAGGAAAATATAGGGGTGCTCAAATCTCAGCTAGGATCTAGTAAAGCCCCCATAAGCAAAGGAACTTAGCTCCTGAATCACTAGATCACAACATAACAAGGAATCATAGGCACCCCCTGGGCGAAAATACAATACCCAACTCACCAATAGGAATCAAAATTGAGGTTTCACCTAAGAACCACATAAAACAAGGACACAAGATAAAGGGGATAAAAGCAAGGCCTAAACCCAATCTATGACACAACATCAACAAAGATAAAACCACTGCTAGCACAGGTAAAGTAAGAAGGAATTAAGTCAAAGTCATGCTAAGTCAACATAAGCCAACTAGGAAGGAAATAAAATAAAAATCTATCTTAAATAGAGCTCGAAGGTAAATCACCCGACACATCCTACTCAAGGTCATAAACTGAAGGATGAAAAAGCGATGGAAGACTCTACTGACCATCCTAACTAAGGAACACACAACCAGGGAACTCCTAGGCCCAATAAACAATTCCTCCCTAGGAAAAACATAAACTACAAGAACTATCACTGACTCTAACTAACGATTGACGCGAAACTGCAACTATTGCTGACTGAATGGCCCTATGCTGAGGGAAATCTCTAGCAAAATGGATTGGCTCTCTACACCCATAAAAAACACGGTCTCTACCTCAATAAGAACCACCAACTGAGCCCCTTTGTCCACTATGGCCTCGATTCCTAGTAGATGTGCCCTTAACAGGATAGCTTCTCTAAATACCATGCCTCTATTGGCTGACTGAGAAAAGATCGAAATGGTTTGACTAGACTGGCCCAACCAGATCTTTTATTGCATATGAAATCTCTGTCAATTATACCATCCACTAAAGGGAGGGGTATCACTGTAAATATCTTGAGAACTCGAAGGCGAGGCCGAAGAAAGCTAACCTGAACTTTGGCTATTCGATCCAAGCTACTGTGACAACAAGGCCCTGGGAAGGGAAAAATTCATGGACTCATGTACAAACTTTCATTATATGAAGCAAACTTCGATGTTCCTCCTATCACTGCCCCTAGATAGAGTATCACTAACCCTCTTCAACTAACGGGCTCTCTGTTCGCTAATTCGATAGAAGCTAAAAATCATATAACTAGCTCATGGTTGAACTTGTACTATAATCATGTCACCTTTTTTAGATTAAATCAGCCTTAATATCTAGTTCCTAAACTTAAGCAAGAAAAAATGATAAATCCGCAACACAAGATGCATGGGATCGAATACGGGCTAAAAATAATTTAGTTTGGCTTTTTGAAAATTCACAGCCCTATATAAATCTTTCCAAATCCCATTTCTAAATTAAAAAAAACAATGTTTTTAGAAAAAAAATACTAATTGTCATGAATGTGCAATCACAACGAGCATAGCAAGCAAATAAGACAATTGATTATCCAATAGCCAGTCTATTCACAAATACCTTGATGATCCGATAAATATCATAGTAAAAAGAATATTAACTGAGCATAAACTATTTTGTAGATTTTATAACTAAGATACATGTGTATACATGCATACGAACACATAAAAATAAGGTAAACTACTCCTCAAACAATACGAAGGACTAACCTGACATTCAATAAGGGGAAACCTCAGACTCATGCCCACAATACTAGAATATAATAGGAAAATACTAAAATAAATGCAATGAAACTCAAATTTGATAAAGGAGAACACACTCTAGAACCAATCTATACAAATATAGACTAAGGATCCCTATATTGAGTCCAAAACTAAACAGTATCACCTAAGCTAAGCAAACCATCCTAAACCCAGGCTTAGAAGTGAATTCTATCTCAAAAGAAACCCACATTAGGCCATAGATCCCGAAGAATATCATAATTAAATATAATCCTACCATCAAATAACTTATAAAATATACTACCCAATTAAGCAAAATTTGAATAAAAACTCTGAAGCGTAACTTTTGTCCTAACCACAAGTTCCTAAGGAACTCGACCTAAGGCAAACCACAACCCAATATAATTTAAGGCTTCAAAAAGTAATCCTAATAATACAAAAACAACCCAAACAAAGCCCAAGAAGGAAATAATTACCTAAACTAAGGATTGATAATGAAATTCTATTATAAGACCACTAGGTAAGTGAATAACATAAATACCTAAGAAAAGTGTATCCAAACCTCAATGTTCCACCAAAAATTAAAAAATTACCATACATATACCTAAAATAAGCCATGTCTAATAGTTGGTAAGTCAAAACCTATATGGAGGACGAATAACACATCCACGATCACTATGCTAGGCCTTTCCCTTACGAGAAGCTTTCAACTATTGCCTTACTATCAAAATGAGAACATACTTGTCAACACAATAATAATTGTATTCATATAAATATTTTGATAGTCCAGGCTAAAAAATCAAGATAAAAATTAGACCATGGGACCTGCTACCTGAATTGAAAAATAAAACTAGCCACAATGTCCCTCACAACTTTAGACCATATGTGCAATGTGTAAGCATGATTGGAGTCCAAAACAGCCAAAAAATTGAATAAGAAATCAAGAATTAACTAGAGAATTTATTAGAATTAGGTCAAGAAACTTATGAATTTTGAAATTGAAAATGATCAAGCACAACGAATCCAACACCACCTAGGCTCTAATTTTAATTGCTCAACAAATTCCAAGCCCCAAGGACCAAATATGAAGGGCCAAGAAAATAAACTAAAATTTTAAGGAGGAGAAATTTATATCACTGCTAGCCATTCTTCACAAATGTAGGAGCCTGGCTGCAAATGTAAGGGTAGCTAAACATAACCCACCGCAAATGTAAGGGCCCCATTATGAATGTAGAGAAGGAATTTAAGCTATGTCCAACTAGTTATTCTTCACAAACAGAGAGGATGCGATGAATAGGATTCTCAAACCCCCACAAATGCAACATGCTACCTGTCATGACCAAATTTCTCGGATCATGATGGCACCTACTATACCACCAATAGGAGAACCAAACCCCGCAATCCGAAGCCAAAGTGGAGGACTACTACATTTAATGCGGAAAAATATCAAAAGTCATATAAAAATATTAAAGTTGCAAAATTAATTAAGAAAGAAACCACCCAAAATCCGATATTAGTGTCAAACAAACCACTACGTACAGAATGATAAAAACTGAAAGAAATAAAGTATCAATATGTCTCTGAAATACAATGGAGATCACTAAAACATAAGCCTAAAAAGAAGCAGGATCAAGCTGAATGCCAAGCTCACCCTGAATCTCCAATGTGAATGGAATCCGAATGAACAGCGATCTGTGTATCACGAATGGGAACCTATACTCGGATCTACACAAGTGCAAGTGTGTATGAGTACAAGTCACCAAAACAACTCATACTCAGTAGGCTTCGAGGACCACTGAGTGCATAACAATAATAAATGCAGTAAATAACAGAATAAAAGAAAAAGGGTCACGAAAGCAATTAGTACAATAAAGGAAAACTAGCAACTCAATGATGAAGAAAGTGTCACATGACCGATAGTGCTAGCTAATCACATAAAGGATCATAGGCATTGGAAGAGAACATACCCGGCATCCTTGCAACAATATATATGAAATATAACAAAAAATAGAGGGAATCAAGGAAGATAGGATTAGAACATGGTCGGTATACCGATATCCTCAAATGTGAGGATATTGAATGAACAGAAGTAATAAACACTAATCCCATATAAGATGAAGCAGCAAGTAGCTAACAATGACAGATAAGCAGTAATATGAATAAAAAGTAAAGTAATTAAATGCTGACAAGTCCGCCATAAGAAACGTAGTGTACACAAGAACATGCTCACCCATAGGCCCCCCATCCGACCTATGACACACTAAAGAAAACAAGTGTAGAAAAGTACAAACATATGATCATCATAGAACCTCACATCCTGCTTTCAGAACAACAATAAATCACAATCGGCACATAGTACCCCACAATGATGTTATCCCGCCGGCATTTAGTGCTTCATATCAGTATTATTCCACCGGTACACAGTGCCTCATATTAATCATATTATATCAGTAATATCCACTAGCCTTACTCAGCAAATCAAGGCGCTCAATGCTGAAGTATATATATCTGGTAGTATACCCTAT
>JBDJHY010146735.1:0-13002 GCA_039654485.1 Withania somnifera | reverse complement strand
GGTTAGCTAGTTATCTAGGATATTTACTGTCTTTATCTTGTTAGATATTTTCTCTGTGTGATCTACTTGTTTGATGTTGGCTACCTATTTTTCTTATTTGTATATTTATTGCTTTTATTTTTTATATGAGACCAATCAACCAATAATACTTAATAGGTACCCATTTCTTTGGTACTCATACTATACTTCCACATATCTTGGTGCATATCAGTACGAGTCATCCATGCTAATTCCAGATTTATACTAATTATTCTGACTCAAGGTATATGATGGTTTCTGGCATTCAGAGATTGAATTTACCTCCCTTATTTATTTTATATTTTATTTTGTATGGTTGGAGATGGATACTTCAGTTCTTTATCAGATTAGTATCTTTGCTCTCTTACTCATAGAGGCTTATGTACTTTGATATCGATTTTTGGATTTTATATTACTGTATTAGATTTATGCTAATCCTTTTCCTTACTTATGTTTATCTTCCCCATTTAGTTTCATTATCTTGCAATAATTACTTGTTGGGTGGTTTTTCTATAGTAGAAGATAGGTTCCCCCATGACCTAAAAAATTGAGTTGTGACAAATTGGTATTAGAACCCTATGTTCATGGTATCCTTGGTACATAAGTCAGTGTCTAGTTAGATTTCTATGTATTGGGTACGATGATATCCGTATACTATCATTCAGAGGCAACAGTGACATTTTTAGGAAATTGGTATCTTTTTTTAATTAATATCATTGTATCCTTTTTTTATACCATCTTTCTTGTTCTAGTTAACTCTTTCATAGATGGAACGTACACGATCTTTAGATGCATAAAGAGATGATTAGCCTATTGAACCACTAGTTTAAGTATGTGGTATAGGTTAAGGTTGATGACATTCTAGAGTGGTAGCACCTATAAAGCTGTATCACTAGTTAGAGTTGCAAGTATCGAGCTTGAGCTTGTACCGGGTCAGCAGCTACCGGAGGTGCATAGATCATCTTCATTTTCTCCTATGCCTTTATTAGTTCCATCTTTGACTCCATATTTGAGGGGCTTCTTGTTAATATTGTTGGGTATGTTGGGTCACCATATAGGTAGGATCAGCCTTAAACCTTGAGCTCTTTTAGTTCGGCAGTGCCACTGAAGTTCCATCAATACCGAGCTCTTATAGTTTGGGTGTTCTGCCATCTATGTTTGCATTCCCTATTTAGGTGTATCTAACATAGATTTGTCCTTTATTAGCACCATCTTTATCAATGGCGTTGCCCATGCCTTCACATTTTCTTATGACTGACTTATATCAAAAGGCTTTGGGTAGAATTTTGAGGTTAGGTCCTGCGTAATTCACTTGTACTCTAGGAGAGGATCCAAAAGATTTCATTGATAGATGTTCGAATAGATTGCATAACTCGGGCCTTCTGAAGTCTCATGGTATGATTTTACAGTGTATCATATAGGCAGCCTCGCAAAGCAGTGGTGGAGGTCTTATTCTTCGACTAGGTCAGCTGATCATATGCCTATAGGTTGCAACACCTTTTGTGATGCCTTCTTGGAGAGGTGTATTTCTCGTATTGAGTAGGATCATTGGAGAGAGGAGTTTCTTATAGTTCAATAGGTTCTTTGTCTATTATTGATTACAAGGTTGAGTTTTATAGGTTGTTAGCATTTGGGCCCAACTATATTTATGCTACGGTAGAGAGGATTCGTCGCTTTATTTCTGGGTTGGATACTGAGATTCGTAATACTATTGAGGTATTAGTTCTTAAAAGGTTATCTTTCTAGGAAATTATTTAGCATGATTATATAGTTGTGGACCTTGGTCGTGGTGAGACAGTTAGGTAGGATAAGAGGCCATGTAATCAGAGACAGTTTAGTAGTTTGAGGTATAGTGATAGGGTTATGGATCTTGGGGTAGGACCTCGCCTCAGCAACAACATTAGGGACAATCTAGCTATCCTACTCAAGCTTCTCTTTAGACTCCTAGGAGTGGTTCTAATTGTTTTTCTTCAGAGGGTTTGTCATCGAGAGGTATAAATTTAGGTTTTTTAGGACATAATGGACATTCTGGTCCATCTAGTTGTTATTGCCCTATTCATCTTTATAAGACTTTCAAAGAGGGTGGTACTATAGGCCATATATCTAAGGATTGTCCTTAGTGGAGTACTAGTTAGAATGTGACTCAACCACCTATTGCTCTAGCTCCTATTCCAGCTCATCCAGTTAGGGAAATGCTTCCTCAGGCAGGGTTAATGGTGCTTCATGTTTTGGTGCTCCTCAGAGAGGTAGGGTCAAAGGTCATGATGGTGCTTGATGGTTGATATATTTAGTGCAAATTAGACCTGACACAAATGCCTATAATGTTGGTATTGCATGTACTATCTTTGTGTGATACCGCTTCGACTTCATTGGATCCAAGCTCTACCTTCTTCTATGTGTCTTCTTATTATGCTCTATGTTCGAGTTTGGCTAGTAAGTCCTTGCCTGTGCATTTATCTGCTCCAACCCAGTAGGTGATTCTTTAGTAGTATATTGTGTGTTGTGATCCTATTTTGTGATTATTACAAAATTTAAAACTTGGATGATTTGATATTATTAAATATGGTTGATTTCGATGTAATGTTAGGCATAGACTGGTTATCTCGTCATAGAGTGGTCATGGATTGTTTTGCCAAGACAGTGACATTAGTTGTACCCATTGTATCCCCAGTCATATGGAAGGGTTTAGTTAGTCGTGTACTGATAGGGATCATATCTTGCATTCAGGTGATACACTTAGTGTATCATAATTATTTGACTTATCTTTATACGTTAGATATGTGAGTGTTGACTCTTCATCTCTTGAGTTGGTATCTGTTATTAGTGAGTTTACTGATGTATTTCTGACTTAGCTTCTTTGTATACCACCTGAGAGAGGCATTAACTTTTGTATTAAGTTAGACTCAGTCATGTGACTCATTTTTATTGATCCTTACTGAATGACACTAGCTGAGTTGAGAGATCTTAAGACTCAACTTTAGGATCTATTAGATAAGGATTTTATTTAGCCTAGTGTTTCACCTTGGGGTGCTCCTATTCTATTTATGATGAAGAAAGATTGTTCTATGTGCATATATATCGATTATAAACACCTTAACAGTGTTACTGTAAAGAAGAAGTATCCTATGCCCCGAATGATGATTGATTCATCCAGATTCAAGGTTCTACCATCTTTTCTAAAATTGAATTGAGATCAAGTTAAGACACTTAAGTAATAAAGTGGAGGACATCCCTAAGACAACATATAGGACCCAATGTGGCCATTATGGGTTCCTAGTATTGTCTTTTGGATTGACCAATACCCTTCAACTTTTATATATTTGATGAACCATGTGTTCAAATCCTACCTTGATTCCCTTGTGATTGTGTTCATCAATAACATTCTGATGTATTTCAGGAGTATAGTGGATTATGTCAGGGACTTGCAGTTTTTTTCTTCATACTTCTAAAGACCATGAGCTTTATGCCATGTTCTCAAAGTGTGAGTTTTAGCTCAAGTCAGTTTCATTTCTTGTACATGTGGTGTCCAAAGAGGGTATTAGAGTTGATTCAAATAAGGTTGAAGCTGTTTATAATTGTCCAATATTGACTACTCCTACCGAGGTTTATAGCTTTATTAGACTTATTGGGTACTACCATATATTTATTAAGGGGTTCTATTCTATATGCAGCCATTACTAGAAACAATGTTCCTTTTCAGTGGTTCGATGAGTGGGAGGCTTTCTTTCATTGGCTTAAGTCCATCTTGACTTCTACTCAAGTGCTAACTTTATCGTTTGAGGGATAGAGTTTTTGGTTTATTGTGATGCATTGGATATAGGTCTTGGTTGTGTGTTGATGCAGTAGGGTTGTGTTCTTTCTTATTCTTCTATAAAGTTGATGGTTGATGAGCACAAGTACCCCACAGATGACTTGGAGTTAGCAATGATAGTTTTCATGCTCAAGATTTTATGCCACTATTTGTATGGAGTTCATTGTGATATTTTCACTTATCACTGCAGTATTTAGTATATTATGAGTCAGAGGGAGCTTAGTGCTCTATATCGGTGATGGATTCAGTTTCTGAAGGACTATGACATTACTATATTATATCATTCGGGCAAGGAAAATATGGTAGAGGATGTATTGAGTTGAAAGCCACTGAATATGGGTAGATTGGTTGCGTGATTAGTTTCTAAGAGGTCGTTACACTTAGACATCCAGTCTTTATCTAACCAATTTCTTAGGCTTGGCTTAGAAATTCATGTCCAGTTCGTACTAGTATTGTCGATCGTTCCACATTGATTGATTAGATTCAGTATCACCAGTTTGAGGACCCAGACTTGTTTGATACTTGTGATCAAGTGTTGCAGGATAAGACCCACAATGCTACTTTGGATTCAGACGATGTTATGAGGTTTGAGGGTTAGTTTTGTATTCCGCTGGTTGATGATTTAGTTTAGTTGATCATTCATGAGGCCTATAGTTCCTGTTATTTCATCCATCTAGGTACGGATAAGATAAATAGAGAATTGATACAGACTTACTAGTAAAGTAGTATGAAGAGGGATATTGGTGAGTTTGTTTCTTAGTGCTTGAACTATCAGAGGGATAAATTTAAGCACCAACGGTTAGGTGGTTTGATGCAGCAGCTTCCCATTCCTAAGTATAAGTAGTAACAGATCACTATGGATTTCATTTTAGGCTTGCCTCGGACTTTTTATACCCGTGATTCGATTAGGGTTATTGTTGATAGGTTGACTAAGTCTGTGTATTTCATTCTAGTTCAATCTTGTCATAGGACAGATAAGTTAGACTATATCTTTCTTTACTAGGTGGTTATACTTCATGGTATTCCATTTTTTATTATATCTTATCAAAGTACTTAGTCTACATCTCAATTTTTAGAGGGCTATTCAACACAGTATGGGTACCGAGGTTTATCTTAGCACAAAATTTAACCCACAAATAGATAATCAGTCTGAGAGGACTATTTAGGACCCAGAGGACATGTTGCAGGCTTTTGCTTTTATTCTTGTTGTTCCTAGGATCAGCATATGACATTGGTAGAGTTTTCCTATAAAAAATAGCTATTACTCCAACATTTAGATAGCTCCTTTAGAGGCTTTATATAGTAAATGGTGTAGTTTTTCTATTTGTTAGTTTGATGGGTTTTGAGTCTAGATTGTAGAGTACAGATATACTTTGGGATGCTTTAGACAGAGGTCGTTTGATTCATGATATATTTCAACCAGCCTAGAGTAGAAAAAATAGTTATTTAGACTGTTGTCATCATGATTTGGTGTTCAATGTTGCTGATCAAGTGTTCTTATGGGTATCGCCCATATGGGTGTGATGAGGTTTGGGAAAAGAGCCAAGATCAACCCCTAGTATATTAGCCTTTTTGAGATACTTGATTACATTGATAGTGTTGCTTATAAGTTAGCTTATCCTCCTCCGTTTTCAGCTGTGCATCCAATTTTCACGTGTCTATGTTGAGGCAGTATATCCTAGATAAGTCGCATGTTCTCTTTTATGTTTTTGTTCATTTTTATGAGGGATTATCGATTATTTAAAAGTTGATTCTGATTTTTTTCCTAGAAAGGTGGGGAGGTTGAGGTCTAGGGAGATTCCTATGGTTAAGTTTTAGTGGAGGAATATTCCCATGAAGGAGAACACTTGTGAGATCGAGAGAGAGTGAGGTCTCTGTATCTGCAATTAATTCAGCCTTTAGGTACTTCTTGTTTTCACATTCGGGGAATGAAAGTCCCTTTTAGTAGTGGATGTTGTAATGACCCTTACAATCATTTTTTTGCTTTTTTTTTATTTTCTTGCATCTTATAGCTTTCTAGTATCGTCCCTAAGTTATTCATTACTTGTCAGGACTAGTGGTTTGATTCTTTTGTCGTTATGTTCATTTCCCTATTTTAGAGCTTTAAATATTGAAATCATTGACTTCAGTCAACATTCTATGACAACAAACTCTCAATAGAATTTTGACAATTTCGTTAGCTTTGTAACTTGGATTTTATTCTAAATGGACTCTTGGTTTGGATATGGATGCCTTTGTTTTGTCTTTATCTCATTTTTGGAATGTCAAGTTTGGGTTAGGAAAGTTGTTCGTTCAAGCTTTGAGCTAGCCGTGCTCATTTTGAATACTTGGTTGAAAGATTGGTTATTTTGGCATTGAGTTGACATTGGTCAATATTTTATTGAGATGATCTTGGATCATAATTTTATTTGTTCCTCTGAGTTTAGAATGTCATTTCATGTAGGTAGCATATTTGGTTTCATCGGGTTTCGATCATATTCTGACCATCATATCAAAGTATGATCTTTTGTTGTTTTTCAACTATTAGTTGTTGTTGGTGCACATCAATTATATTCTTCGTGATCGTAAAACATTTTAACACGGTTTTTTCACTTCCTTATTTAAGCCTTCGAGAACATGGTGTGTGATCCATCCGATGGTAATGAGTCCTGTACGCCTGCCTCCTTTCTGTTCGTGATCACAATGTGTGAAGAAAGCAATCGTGCAGTGCTCATTGTCTTAGCTCTGTGATGGTGAGCCTAAGCCACACAATCATGTAAATCAATTCACTGCCAAGTATAAATACCTAGAATTTCTGAAATTTCACCTATTCTATTCATCTTTTCACTTCCAAACACTCAAAACCCTCTATTAAAATTCTTGTGTATTTGCATAAGATAGTGGGTGAAGTTGAAAACTAAATTTCTTAGATTATTCTTCATTTATTGATAAGTTTCCACTCAAATTTCTCTGAATTTCATCTAAATTCTCAAAGTTTGTTCTTCACTTTATTATATCAATTTTAGCTCTAACCTTTAGATATCAGTTTCTTACAATGTGGGGAATGATTTGGTATCCTTTGTTAAGAATTTTGGTTTCACAGGTCCGTAGGCCTATTTTGACTCATATTTTTTACCCCGGCTATAATTACAACTTTGTAGGTATCATTTGACTCATATTAATTATATTTCTAGTTTCGTGATCATTCGGCTTATTTTGCACTTCGTTGAAGATGTTGGAGCTGTCTAGGATACTTTCTACCAGTATTTGAGAGTTTATCTTTGGACGTTAGGTAGGCTATGACTTATCAATCTTAGGTTTATAACGCTTATTTATTCCACTTATTGGTTGTGTATTGTTATTTCATATTCAACTATAGTTACCCTATGACCCTAAGTGATCTTGATTGACTTTAGAACGTAGATGTGGGATTATTAAGAATGTGTATGAGCCTCAAACATTGAATAGTTGGTTCTAGATGCTAATGTATCCGTGCTTGTGCAGGGCCGATAGGACTTGTTTGAGATATTATTGTGGTTGAGCATATCATTATCATGAAATTGGTTTTATGCATTGGTTTCTACTATTTTATTTCCAAGATACCAATGTTACTGGTTTTGAAACCTTCCATGGCCTTGTGGGCCTGTTTTTGATATTGTGATACTAATATGAATACTAATGGCATTTCAACAGGTTTTCTATAATAAATGGAATAATGAAGATGCAATCAATGTTTGATGTATTACTAAACATTATTGTGTCCAAGATCTAAAAATTGATATTTATTCGAATCTTAGACCCGATTATGATTGTTCACGGTCATTTATACTTATTATGATATAGACCCATTAGAGGTATAAGTATAGTTTATTTTATGAGTTTTATGTGTTTAATACCTCTATGAACCTTGTCGATCCAAGCTTGCGGACTACCAGAGAAGGGGTATATGGGGGAGTAGAGGTATGTAGATTGCAATTTCTATGGGTTCACCTACCGGGCTTGCAGGTTCAGAGGGGGAGCATATAAGTTTAATTTATGGTCATTATATCATACCATCATACGTATTATCTCCTTGAGTGTTGTTTGGTGGTTGTACTCTCTACTAGTATGGGATGCTGGAAGGTTTGGATTTACTTGTATGTATCTCTCGATCGTATGGGAGGTTGTTTGTTTTTCGTTAATTATCATTGTACTTAGTGTTTTATATGAACGTATATATATATATATATTGGGTTCTTTTCCATGCTTTCTTTGTTTCTTTACTTGATGTAGTTATCCGTTCTTCCCATCCATATAATTGAGGTTACCAATATCCTTTTGTCCTATTATTTATTCACATCTATTAGTTGAGTATCAATTCAGGTATTTTCTCCCTTGTATGCTTGGATTATCATTTTGGTTAGCTAGTTATCTAGGCCATTTACCTTTTTTTATCCTATTAAATAGTTTCTCTATCTAATCTACTTGTTTGATTTTGGTGACCTGTTTTCCTTATTTGTCTATTTACTACTTTTGTTTTTCATATAAGCCGAGTAGGCAAATAATGCCTACTAGGTACCCATTGCTTTTGTACTCATACTACACTTCTATATCTCTTGGTGCAGATTATAGTATGAGTCATCTATGCTATTTTCAGGTTTATGCTGATTATTCTGATTCAAGGAAGACGATGACTTCTAACGTCTATAGCTTGCATTTACCTCTCTTATATATTTTATTCTGTCATTTTGTATAATTGGAGATGGATACTTTAGTTTATTATTAGAGTTGTATCTTTGATAGTTTATTCATAGAGGCTCATCTAGTTTGATACTTATTTTGGGATATTACTGTATTAGATTTCTCTTAACCTTGTCCCTTATTTATGTGTATCTTTCGCTTTTAGTTTCATTATCTTTCTACATGTAATTGCTGGGTGGGTTCTCCTATGGTGGGATGTAGGTTCCCTCATAGCTTGAATCGGCATGTGACATTGGGATTGCATGTTGTCACCCTTTCTTCAATTATTTGCAAGATTTCACTTCAATTTCATGAATTTCATCCCTAAATTCTCAATTTTTTTTTTTTGACTTTGTTCTTTATTTTGTAGATTGATTCTATCTTGTTCTTAACTTTATTTTACCCCCAAACTATGGGTATGTATTCCTGGTATTAAAAGTAATATTTTTATATCTTTTGTTTGGAGTTTCGAGTTGCTAGGCCCGGGGACAGTCTTGACTCAAATCATAGCTCTAGCTAGAATCTTAGTAATATGGCTATCATTTGATTTCTTTCAACGTATAGATTATTATTTTGATAGTTTTGTAATCATTGAAGATTTTTTAGAGCAGTTTGAGATGTTTCCTAGTATTTATAATATTTATCATTGGATTTCAGGTAGGCTATGGTTTACCGATCTTAAACTTCGCTTAGATTAGAAGTAACTTTATTACTTAGCCTATCCTTGGGTTGGATTTTTAGGATTGGCACGTTTAACCCTGTCAGCTTCTTTTTGTCTGGCTCTTTGGTATTATGATATTATAAATTACCCTTGTGGCTTTGTGTTGGACTTATGTTGACTTTGGAACATAAATGGTAGGATTGTGGGAATGTCTGTGAGTCTCGACATCGATAGATAATTTCTAGATATTGTAGAACTATCCGCGTTTTGTGCATGGTGACAAGAGTAATTGTGATTATGCACATCATTATCATGAAAAATATTTTTTATGCATTATTTTTTAATGTTTTATTATAGATATCATAATATCACTGATTTTGAAACCTAGCATGGCCTTGTGGGCCGTTTTTCAGTATTATATGATTAAAAAGGATATAAATTGATGGCTTTTATCGGAATTTGATGATAAATGGATAAAGATGGACTTTCCTAATATTTTTGAATTGATACTAGAATCAATTTTGGTTGAGCGCTAGGCATTGAGTGTTCTACTAATTTTTTTCCTGGTTGTGACTGCACACAATTATTGAGACTTGAGATTATTAAGATATACTTTAAAGAGGCCCACACACAATATGAGATTATGAGTTGTAGCGGTTGCATAATCCATGGACCTTGCCAATTCGGTCTTATGGGAGACCGAAGGAGTGGTATAAGAGGGAGTAGGGTATATGGGTTGCGGCCTTCTATGGGTCTTTCCTTCTAGGTTTGCAGGATCAGAGGAGGAGAATACGGGATTCTACTAGCATCATTTCATATTATTCTATATATTTCTATCCATGTTTCCTATTTTTTTTTATAGTATTCTCTGATTGTATGGGTAGCCGGGGAGTTAATTTTCACTTCTTTGTTTCCTTCGGGTGTATGGGCACCTATTGGGATTACAGTTTTGTTACTTACCATATCATTCGATTTTTTTGTTAGTTGTTTGTACCATAATGGGGTTTTCTTCCATGCCTTGTATCATTCCTAAATTATTTGATATTAGATACCTTATTTTTATCTTTCATGTTATTGAGGTTATCAGTATACCACCATATTTGCTTTCTTTTATGTTTATCTATTAGTTGAACATGAATGAAGGTACCTTTCTATCTCTTTTGCCTGAGTATTCACTAGCTTTATAGCACTGTTACCTACTATGTATTCTTTTTAGCTAGTTATTCCATGCTTTGATATTCTTGTTCAATTTCTGTAACATTTCCTTCATTATCTATCTATTTACTGCTTTAATTTCTTATATTAGCCAAGTTAGCATATCGTACCAATTGGGTATCCAATTGCTTGGGCTTTTTGGCACATATACTACACTTCTTCATCTATCCTGGTGTAGATAATAGTAAGTGTCAACAACATTGAGCGTGAGATTGTGCTTGGACTGTTCTGATTTTAAGGTAGAAGATGGTTCCTTCTTTCGGAGTCCATTTTACCTTTCTTATCCTTATTTTTTTTCATTTGAGTTGAGATAGATGTATTCAATATTGTTTTACATTAATTTTTGGTACTCTATTATTTAGTGGCTCACAGTACTGGTTTTACCAGATTTTGGGGTTTTATTTCTGTTTTATTATATCAGAACTGGCTTATTTATAAACTTTCACTTTATCTACAATTTTCTCATTGTATATGTATTGGGTGGTTCGCCTATGGTAGATTGTAGATGACCTCATTACCTAAGAAATAGGGTCTTGACATATAGTAAGGATAATATTGATCAGATTCAAGGTATACTCATTAATCTTTCATTACTATAATAATTTTTTATGACTTTTAGATAATTTGCATATTATTCTTTAGACTAATTTTTTTAACTGAAATAGATTATAAGTAAGAGGGCGTACTCTAGACAACAACAATAATTGATATGAATCACATGTACAAGTTGTGCCAAAAGATTCATCGACAATAAATGATGGATTCTAGCAATCCAAGCAGTTAAATGCAAATGAAAGAGGTAAAGTATTCAAACACTTGGTCAAGACGAACGAAATGCAACTATATATACTCAAATGAACCTGATGATAATGGTAAGGTTGTGAAAACTAAAGGTAAACTTGTAGCCAAAAATTTCACAACACAAAGGTTTGTTACTTTTGAGAATTTTATTGAATATTACTTTTCATGAATATTTTATATAGAGAGTTTAAACATTTCAAAATGCATGTTAAAAATATTTTGACAAGAATATATGAGAATTGAGAATCTTTGAAGAGCACTCATGCCTTTAATTGGTTCTAAGTTGTTTATAATTTTTTTTATTTCTCTTTATAATTTTTCATAAAGCATAATTGTGATTTTAAAAGTTGCAATATTTTCATCATGTAGTTCTAATGAGAAATTGTATCTAGAATTTTATATGATCTTACAAGGTAGTCGAATATGAAATAATTACTATGAAGAACTAACATTTTTCTTCAAATTTCAAAAGTGAAAGGTATATGAGAAGTTTCTCCAATCTACCAATTATTCAAAGGAAGTACTCAAGAGTTTTTTTTATTATACATGATCATCTATTTCTATGGCAATGGAGGATATTAGTAAGTAAATCAATAAATAAAGTAACAAGCGTAATACTCGCACACACAAACATTGCAAGAGATAAAGTGGACCAACGTATATCACATTCATTTGTATTATGAAAAATCAAAAGCAAGAACTCTCAAATTTGTATAGGTGATAAAGGTAATATGAGAAGTATGTCTTGAGGACAGTGAATATATTCACGACTATGTTTTCTTACTTTGAAATAAGAACTGATATGTACTTTTAGAGAATCTTGTATTCTTTTTCTAGTAAGAAGAATTTTTTTTTTCTCTGAAATGCTATATATTTATCATTCATGAGTGGGAAAATCTTGAACAAAGAAATTTTGAAGGTCAACTCTTTCATAAATTCTTTAATGGATTCAAAATATTTTCTACACCACTATATTTTCTTATATATATGTTTCATGATGGATTAAACGATTTAATAATATGTTGTGGTGATTTCTGTAAGTGTATTTACAAGGATATGATAGTCTATCTTTTATGCTTGGAAATCACATGCCTTACAATTGACTCAAAATATTTTTTTCACGATTTTACCTTCTAAACATTTTCAACAAATATTTTCTGGATGACTACTCTTTAGCTAATGTGTATTAGTTGTTCAACAAGAATATTTCTTGTCAACATAAAGTGATAGATATTTTTATAAATACAATTGTAGATTTTGATTCTTCGTTAACTACTATATATACATTATGTGCTATTTGATACATCCTATGAAATATGGTAAAATTTAATTAGCAAAACTCTCCCTATTAGTATATGCCCATATTTTAGACTTCACCTTTTTCATGATGTCAAGCTGGGGGGGGGGGGGGATTTTCCGTACAAAACGTTTACTCTGTTATTATGTTGAGACAAAAATTTATAAGAAAGAGAAAGAAATTATGAAGGGAGGGGAGACTTTCCGTCATGCTTCAAGAATCAAAGGGACAGTTTCAAGTGGAGTTTAATAATTCAGGGAAGCTCACATCCTTATTAAGTTTTGTTTTTGAATTGAAAGTTTTCTACTCACTGGTTTTGCATCACAAAAAGGGGAGATTTTTAGGTCCAAGATTTCACCAATTAATTTTGATGATAACAAACCAACACAATTTAATAAAAGAATATTTACTTATGATAAATTTATTTTTAGCATAAAATTTATTTGATGAAGAAGAGTTAGCGAAGATACTATGAGAGAAGATAAGGAAGAAAAAGAATTG
>JBDJHY010146726.1:0-13002 GCA_039654485.1 Withania somnifera | reverse complement strand
CTCCCACCCACCCTACAATATAGAGTCAGCGTTGAACACGTGGGAAGGGAATTATAGCACCAGAGTAAGTAACCAAGTTGTTAGCTAGCTAAATAGGCCATAGTTCGGAAGAATAATCATATCGGTGTCCAACTAATAATCCAATCCTTGAGATGGCTCTTTACCGTATATATACTACACTAATACCCAGTCTGAAAAAGGTGGATTATAGCCTACATAGATTCTAGTAATGTCCTCCATAAACGTTCCCAAATATCCAAAAAAATATACAAAGCTCAAAATTGCATAAAGCTAGAAAAAACATAACCTATATGTCAAGACAAGTAAAACAAGACCCATATTTCTATATAAATGGTGGAGCCAAAATCTAAGATAAAAATGGGTCTATAAACCCTAATATTTCGAAAAAAGGAAATATCAATACCAACACATAAGACACATCTCATACATTATATGATACAAAATAAGGCGCAAGTTGACCGTAGAAATGGAAAGTATAAGCCCGTAAAATTTATTAAAATTATGAAAATAATAAATTACCTTGTAGAAATGATCGTAGAATATCCACAACAAGTTTCTACCGATCAAAACTTGGATAAACAGCTTTAATAACTCTTAAGTTACTCTAAAATACAAAGAAAGTTGCTGAATTATTGAAATAAAATGAGAAATTTTGTGTTGAAGACAAATATATAAAAAGTCCACAAACTAACCGATAAATATGTCATTTGGCCCTTCCCTGACAGATTTTTGAAAAATTTCAAAGGGAAAGGTAATAGAAACTCAATAAAAAGGGAATGACCCTTCCACTAAAAGTAAAGATCATTAGAAATTTTTATTGCCCCATGGTTTGCTTGTCCTCCTCTGTATTGTTCGTCAACCCTAATCATCCACTTTGACAACTCATGCAGTCTTTAGTAGAAAAACCATAGCTTTTACTTAGACCTCGTATTGACAAATAGTTTATTACGTTAGAAATAGGACTCAAAAACCTTTAGTTTGATAGGTTATAGGCCAATAACTCTTTATATTTTAGGATATATGATTGTTTGAAGTTGATCCACAGTTAAACATCTACGAAAAACTACGTCGTTAGGAAGCCTTGAGTTCAAATTTGTGTTGGGGTTCCTTAGGACCTTAATTCACACCCAAGACTCTTCATACACTATGGGAAATTACATTGATACTTAGATTCAAGTAACAAATCATTATACTTGTATCTAAGCATACACGTAAAATGGTTCAAGCCATAGGTCAGTATTTGAGGTTTTACAATATCTCCCCCTTGGGATAATTCATCCTTTAATGATGGCTAAAGCTAGAATAGGAGTATGAGTGGAATAGTTCTCAACTTATCTATTAAAATATACATTTTAAATCATAGGCTTGAGTGATTCATGCTATGAGTCAGAATTGTACTTGACCATACTTGGCATGAACATGTCTATGAGACCATAAATAAATAAAGTTATACATCCAAACTTCTACGAAAGAGAATTATTATCATGATTGAAGGTGCTATCTAGAAGGAGCATATACAAATTTATTTGTTCTAACTATCTCAAGCTATATTTCTTACTGTAGATTGAACCTTACCAACAAGGATTTGACAACCAACTATTAGGGATTTGCAATGGCATGAGTCATGATTGCAAGACACTAACATAGACATCAAGAACTTACTTCCAAACATGAACCGAGCCTTGGTAATCAGTCTTTTTCAATATATACCTATAGGACAAGAAACATGAGTATTTTGGGCATAAATTAAAAAATGGGACTACTTGTTCCTTAAGTAATCCAGTGACAATGTTTAATCTTAGAAATACTTCTCACTACCTCTCCCTTATATGAAAACTATTTTTAATCATTTACATACTATAACTCTCGCAAGGTACACAGAGATACAGGAGCTTGATTCTAATATCACGTTGTTTAATTTTTCAAGCCTAATTTAGAGATACAAGGAGCTACATGCAATTCAACTGTACTAGTATAAACCTCTAGATATTATATTCCATATACTCAAGACGACTACTTTTTCTTATACCTTGAATCCACCATCCTCAAGTCATATTCGTAGAGTCACTAGCCACATAATATAATTGCTCATATATTTACCAACATAACATTCAAGCTTATCTCTATATCCCCCTTAATATCCTCCTTGAACCTAATATCTTCTCATGCATCACAATAATCAATAAATTTTGTGTATTCACAAAGGACACCTGATAATCTGATATTCTTAGCTCCTTTCACTATCATCTAACTCATTCCAAATAGAGTAACTAATGGGAATAGAGTGTAATGACCTCGAAGGTCATTTTTGGAACTTCCCACAAACTTACTATATTACCAATCGAGAGTTGACTTGATTTATATTTGTCTAGTATGGGGTTAGATTGTGGATTTGACCTAAGAAGTTTTAAATTTGGGAAATTTTGTAGTGATTGAAGGTCATTGTATTGAGGTTTTGGCCTTATGTTAAGTTCAAGGCCTTATAGCAAAATTACGTTCAATTGCATTAGATTTTGAATGCGGTAATAGGTACTTAAAGATCATAATTATCAATACTATACTTCTCATATTGTCTATAACTCGTTTGTAGAGATAGCCTAGAGTTTTGAGGCTAAAGTTGGACTTCCATGAACATTTGATAATTTAGTGCTCAAATTCATTTCATTATTTACCTTGGATCTGGGAGATATAATTTAGTCTAGGAAAAGGTTTGTATATTGTTCCATGTGTTTTAAATAAGTTTTGAAACTTTAGATCAATATTTTTTATTTACCTATCGGTTCACGGAGGTCCCGGATGCCTATTATGATGGTTTTAATGTATCTGGAATATTTTTTACACTCAAAATTCGTATATGGTTTGTGTTCAGAGGATAGTAAGTGTGTTCAGAAGATTAAATACTAGTTAAATTAAAAAATGGGACATAAGGATGGGGTACGGGCAATAAATAGACAGGATGGACCATGTTGGAGGTCGTGCCAGGCACCTTTGGTTTCTATATGATTGGTATGGTCCATACCAGGATGAGATGTTCTATACCAGGCTGGGACAGTCCATCCCACTAGTCGTCCTTCCATACTTAGTAAAAGTTTAATTTTTGAAAGCCTTTTTAATGAGGGTAGTTTTGAATTTCACATGCACTTTTTTTATATGAGTTTTGCATGGACTTAGGCTCATTTTTACACTTAAAAACACTTTCAAACATTACCATAGATATTCAATCAAATTATGATAAAAATCATCAAGCTTCAAAGAAGTCAAGGCCTTTGGTAAGACTATACTCAAGATACATTTTTTTCATAGGATTCTACATATGGGATCATTCTTATTTATCATATTTTTCATTAAACAATCTGGGGATTTAAACCTAAGATTTTTATGAAACAGTTTGGAATTTAATCTATCAATATGAACTCGGGTTATTATTTTAACATGATAATTAGATCCCCATTACATGGTTGACTTGAATTTTCATAGAGACTTCCTAATTTTGAAAAGGTTTTAGGGTATGTTTTTGGGGCACAAGTTAAAGCATAAAATATGGTACTTCATATCATAAATCCCCATGGGTAATTAATTATCTTTATAGATTTTTTGGAGTTGTAGATACGACGCAAAGGCAAGGCACCAGTTTGATTCCTTCTTTGCTCTATTAAGGCAAGTGGAGGCTTGACCTTATTACAAAGCTTTGTAGAACACATGTAGTGTATTATTTATTTGTAATTGTACATAATGAATATTAGTTGATAATTCCCATGAGAGGTCTTATATGTGTTGTTGTGATATCATATTTGAGTTAAATATTTGTGTGGGGTTTTCTTGATTTACTTACTTTGAATTGTCCCATGAAGCATTATATGCCTTTTGTACCTCGAATGAGTTGTATTTCATTATCTTCTTTGTGAGACATTGAGTTTCTTTGATTATTCATTGGAATGACATGCATTGAAGTTTTTATAATTCACCTACACTTGGATATTGATTAAGCATACCATGCCATTGATTTGATATAAAAGGTAACTGGACAATATGTTTTCCCGGTATTACCATGATAATGATTTGATATAAAAGGTAATTTTCTGATGTGTTATTCTCGGTATTAAAATGACATTGATATGATAGAAAAGGTGATTACCTTTTATACTTTTGTGATCTTGTTTATCATGAAGTACCTCTTTTATTCAGTTATATATTATTTGTGGGTCCCATTTTCCCAATTGTTGATATGCTATTGTGATTCTGAGATGGCTAGATTAGTCATGTTCTCTTAAGAATTACATGAAAATAACTATTAAAAATAATGAAAATTGATACGAAAAGCTTTGAACGTTGTGAATTTAAAGTAATTGATGAATCTAGATGAGATTGATGTTATAATAGGTTGAGATTGTTATTGTTGGAAGTTACCTTGTCCTATTCTTATTAGTATCACTTTCACAAGTTTGACTCTTGGTTGGGTTAGATGTACCCTTCATATTGCGGATCATATAGTGGGATGAAGACTAGTTGAGGTATCATGGACTCTACCTATGAGTCCTTAGCACAACAAATGGGACCCTCCCTATGATTTGTAAAATGGACTCAAGAGGGAGGCAGCCTCTGAATTACACAATGACCGTATTGTATTTTTTTTGTATGAGATGAATGATTTCATTTGTGCATTGACACATTATTGAGCTTGTTGGTAATGATTAGTTGATGTTGTTCTGATATGGACTTGATTTCCATTTATGTGGAATTTTACTTTGTTGACCTATTTTAAGTCTAGACTTGCTATCTATATTTGTGATTATTTCTACCATGTCTAATTATCATTTACTTTTCATTATGAACTAATGACTATGATTTGATGTATAACTTGCTTTCTAGAGGATTGTGGTTAGGATGATCAAAGTAGTTGGCGGTTCTTTATTTGTTTAAATCCAATGATACTTTCTGAGTACCCGTTGTTTATTAGGTACTCACTCTCTTACTTTCTACACTTTTGTAGGTTTAGAGTTCAGAGGAGTGTAATTATTTCCCCGTCCGATCCCTTTGAGGATCTGATACATTTGAGAGTACGTATTTCTTTTTGATATGTACCCCTATATTATAGACTTTTACACTATAATGTCAGTTCTGGGTGGTGTTTACAGATGGATTTTATTTTATACTTTTTTTCTTCTCGTCTATTCATTACTTTTCGTATATTCCCTTATAGAATTGTATGAGCTTACTTATCTACTTGGGTTAAGGCAGGTGCCATTACGACTTTTGATTTTGGGTCGTGACAAGTTAGTATCAGAGATCTAGGTTTAATAGGTACTGCATATGTATATTCCAATTAGTAGAGTCTCACAGATCAGTGTGTAGACGTTTGTACTTATCTTTGAGGGGCTAAAAATCTTTAGAAAGTTGTTCCCGTTATTCTTTCACTCTTATTATATGTTGTTTGACCTTCTAGATTTCTAAGTCCCTGTTCGCTCTTGGATATGTTCCCTCTATTTGGGGTTTCATCATGTGTCTTCAATTTGTGACTTAGTATTAAACAAGAAGATAAGGATGTATGAAAATTATATATATCGGGACTTGGACTATTTTGTGATTCACTTATTGATTGATAAAGGTATTTGTTCTATGATGCACTCTAAGGAAACTTGTATGTAAAGAGTATAATGAAAAGGTTATAAGACTTTGTGAGTGTCTTATTTTCTTTAGTAAGTTATCCATCGTTCGAAGGATCACTTATGTGGCATACCTATCATTTGAATTAGTTTAATAGTCAGGAACGGTGTAACAAAGGGAGTGATCAAGTGATGTGCATGATAACATTTGACAATGTAGTTTTGTATATTAGGGATGTTTTATGTAGTGTATTATGAGGTGGCATGGCTACATTTGGTACTTGTTTGAGGAGTATTTGACTTATCCAAATGTACGATAAAGGGAATTTTGATGTTTTTAGTTTTGTAATCTTGTGTGATGGTTACATCCATGCATATGGTCATATTTCTAGGTCATGATGATTGTTTAGGTTCCTCGAGTTCATCATAGAAGCCAAAATCATCGAGTGCTTGTTTTGCCGGATCTAATAACTGGTATTTTTCTCATATGCCACTGACCTGTTATGGTATTTTTGATCTAGGATCTTCATATGCTATTGTTTCTAACTTCTTATTTTTGAATTTCATACGATGAGAGATCCCATACAAGTTCTGTTGCATGTTTATACACCCGTGTGATTTTCTTTAGTGGTGGATTGGGTTTAACAATCATGTGTTATTTTTTTGAATGACAACATTTGGGTAGACTTGATTCTTTTTTACATGGAATATTTGATGTAATGTTTGGTATGGAATAGCTTTATTCTCACCATGCAGTCCTGAATTGTTATTCAAACACAATTACTTTAGACATGCCTAGTATTCAAAAGATTGAGTAGATAGCTTCTAAGGCCTATTATCCTAGTAGAATGATTTCTTTCCTTTGTTCCCAAAGAATGATTGATAGAGGTAGTCTTCCTTATTTGGCTTTCATTAGAGACACCAATTCTCATACTCCTCCATTGGATGTTATACAGGTAGTGTGCAAGTTACTCCATGTCTTTCTTAATGATCTTCCACACATTCCCCTTGATAGTGACATTGATTTTTCTATTGACTTAAAGTCGGGCACTAAGCATATTTCTATTCCTCCATACCATATGGGTTCAACTAATTTAAAGGAAGTGAAGAAGAAGCTCTTGGATCTTCTTGACAATGGTTCATTAAAATATAGTGTATCTCCATATGGTGCTCTTGTTTCATTCATGAAGAATATGGATGGGATGGTGAGGATGTGCATCAACTATAGACAACTTAATCGAGTTACTATTAATAATAATTACTCCATTACTAGGATCCATGACATATTCAATCTATTACATAGGGCTACACTGAGGATGTGGGAGTCAAATATATCTAAGACAATTTTTTACAGCCATGGTCATTATGAGTTTTTGGATATGTCATTTTGATTGACTAACACCCCGCAGTATTAGGTGTTAAGTCCTGTTATCCTAGTAGAGTGATTTTTTTCCTTTGTTCCCAGAGGATGATTGATAGAGGTAGTCTCTTTTATTTGGCTATCATTAGAGACACCACTTCTCATACTCCTCCATTGGATTATATACAGGGAGTGGGCAAGTTACTCCATGTCTTTCTTGATAATCTTCCTCGCATTCCCCTTTATAGGGACAATGATTTTTCTATTGACTTAGGGTGGGTCACTAAGCCTATTTCTATTCCTCCATACCATTTGGGTTTAACTAATTTAAAGAAAGTGAAGAAGAAGCTCCCGGATCTTCTTGACAATGGTTTATTAGAATTTAGTGTATCTCCATAGGGCACTCTTGTTTTGTTCGTGAAGAATAAGGATGGGACAGTGAGGATGTGCATCGACTACAGAAAAACTTAATCGAGTTACTATCAAGATTAATTATGCCCTTACTAGGATCCATGACCAATTCAATCAATTTCATAGGGCTACACCATTTTTGGAGATTTATTTGAGGTCGGGCTATCATTAGTTAAGGATGAGGGAGTCAAATGTATCTAAGACAACTTTTTGAAGACATGGTCTTTATGAGTCTTTTGATATGTCATTTCGATTGACTAACACCCCACAATACTAGGTTCTAAGGCCTGTTATCTTTGTAGAGTGATCTATTTCCTTCATTCCTAGAGGATGATTGATAGAGGTAGTCTCCCTTTTTTGGTTTTCATTAGAGATACCAGTTCTCATACTCCTCCATTTGATTCTATACAGGTAGTGTTCAAGTCACTCCATGTCTTTCTTAATGATCTTCCACGCATTCCCGTTGATAGGGACATTGATTTTTCTATTAACCTAGGGTCGGGCACTAAGCCTATATCTATTCCTCCATACCATATGTTTCAACTGATGTAAAGGAAGTGAAGAAGAAGCTCCTAGATCTTCTTGACAATGTTTCATTAGAATTTAGTGTATATCCATAGGGTGCTCTTATTTTTATCATGAAGAATAAGGATGGGACGGTGAGGATGTGTATCGACTATAGAAAACTTAATCGAGTTACTATCAAGAATAATTACGCCCTTACTAGGATCCATGACCTATTCAAACAATTTCATAGGGTTACACCATTTTTGGAGATTTATTTAAGGTCGGGCTATCATCAGTTAAGGATGAGGGATTCAAATGTATCTAAGACAAATTTTTGCAGCCATGGTCATTATGAGTCTTTTGATATGTCATTTCGATTGACTAACACCCCACAGTATTAGGTTCTAAGGCCTGTTATCCTAGTAGAGTGATTTCTTTCCTTTATTCTGAGAGGATGATTGATAGAGGTAGTCTCCCTTTTTTGGCTTTCATTAGAGACACCAGTTCTCATACTCATCCATTGGATTCTATACAGGTAGTGTTCAAGTTACTTCATGTCTTTCGTAATGATCTTCTACACATTCCCCTTGATAGGGGCATAGATTTTTCTAATGAATTAGGGTCGGGCACTAAGCCTATTTCTATTCCTCCATACCGTATGTTTCAACTGATTTAAAGGAAGTGAAGAAGAAGCTCCTAGATCTTCTTGACAATAATTCATTAGAATTTAGTGTATATCCATAGGGCGCTCTTATTTTTATAGTGAAGAATAAGAATGGGACGGTGAAGATTTGCATCGACTATAGACAACTTAATCGAGTTACTATCAAGAATAATTATGCCCTTATTAGGATCCATGACCTATTCAAACAATTGCATAGGGTTACACAATTTTTGGAGATTTATTTGAGGTCGAGCTATCATCAGTTGAGGATGAGGGAGTCAAATGTATCTAAGACAAATTTTTGCAGCCATGGTCATTATGAGTCTTTTGATATGTCATTTCGACTGACTAACACCCCACAGTATTAGGTTTTAAGTCCTGTTATCCATGTAAAGTGATCTCTTTCCTTCGTTCCTATAGGATGATTGATAGAGGTAGTCTCCCTTTTTTGGCTTTCATTAGAGATACCAGTTCTCATACTCCTGCATTTGATTCTATAAAGGTAGTGTTCAAGTTACTCCATGTCTTTCGTAATGATCTTCTACGCATTCCCCTTGATAGGGACATTGATTTTTCTATTGACTTAGGGTCGGGCACTAAGCTTATTTCTATTCCTCTATATCGTATGGGTTCAACTAATTTAAAGGAAGGAAAGAAGAATCTCCTGGATCTTCTTGACAATGGTTCTCTAGAATGTAGTGTATCGCCATAGGGTGCTCTTGTTTAGTTCGTGAAGAATAAGGATGGGATGGTGTGGATGTACATCGACTATAGATAACTTTATCGAGTTACTATCAAGAATAATTAATCCCTTACTAGGATCCATGACCTATTCAATCAATTGCATAAGGCTACACCATTTTTGGAGATTTATTTGAGGTCGGGCTATCATCAGTTGAGGATGATGGAGTCAAATGTATCTAAGACAACTTTTTGCAGCCATGGTCATTATGAGTTTTTGGATATGTCATTTTGATTGACTAACACCCCGCAGTATTAGGTTCTAAGTCTTGTAATCCTAGTAGAGTGATTTCTTTCCTTTGTTCCCAAAGGATTTTTGATAGAGGTAGTCTCGCTTATTTAGCTTTCATTAGAGACACCATTTCTCATACCTCTCCGTTGGATTATATACAGGGAGTGTGCAGGTTACTCCATTTCTTTCTTAATAATCTTCCACGCATTCCCGTTGATAGGGTCATTGATTTTTCTATTGAATTAGGGTCGGATGCTAAGTCTATTTGTATTCCTCCATACTGTATGGGTTCAAGTAATTCAAAGGAAGTAAAGAAGAAGTTCCTGGATCTTCTTGACAATGGTTCATTAGAATTTAGTGTATCGCCATCGGGTGCTCTTATTTAGTTCATGAAGAATAAGGATGGGACGGTGTGGATGTACACCGACTATAGAAAACTTTATCAAGTTATTATCAAGAATAATTACGCCCTTACTAGGATCCATGACCTATTCAATCAATTGCATAGGGCTGCACCATTTTTGGAGATTTATTTGAGGTCGGGCTATCATCAGTTGAGGATGAGGGATTCAAATGTGTCTAAGACAAATTTTTGTAGCCATGGTCATTATGAGTCTTTTGATATGCCATTTCGATTGACTAACACCCCACAGTAATAGGTTTTAAGTCCTGTTATCCTAGTAGAGTGATTTCTTTCCTTTGTTCCTAGAGGATCATTCATAGACGTAGTCTTGCTTATTTGGCTTTCATTAGAGACACCATTTCTCATACTCCTCCATTGGATTCTATACAGGTAGCGTTCAAGTTACTCCATATATTTCTTAATGATCTTCCACGCATTTCCCTTGATAGGGACATTGATTTTTCTATTGACTTAGGGTCGGGCACTAAGCCTATTTCTATTCCTCCATACCATATGGGTTCAACTTATTTAAAGGAAGTGAACAAGACTCTCCTGGATATTCTTTGCGATGGTTTATTAGAATTTAGTGCATCTCCATAGGGTGCTCTTGTTTCATTCGTGAAGAATAAGGATGGGACGGTGAGGATGTACATCGACTATAGACAACTTAATCGAGTTACTTTCAAGAATAATTATGCCCTTACTAGGATCCATGACCTATTCAATCAATTGCATAAGGCTATACCGTTTTTGGAGATTTATTTTAGGTCATGCTATCATCAGTTGAGGATCAGAGAGTCAAATGTATCTAAGACAAGTTTTTGCAACTATCGTCATTATGAGGTTTTTGATATGTCATCTCAATTGACTAACACCCCACAGTATTCATAGAGTTGATGAATAAGTTGTTGGCCTTATTTTGATTATTCATTATTATTTTCATTGATGAATTTTTTTTTATTTGAGGAGTGAGGCGAATCATGTTAAGCATTTGTGAGTAGTGCTCCAGTATTTGAGAGAGGAGCAGTTGTATGCTTTGTTCAATAAATATAAGTTTTTTCTTAGCTCAATATCATTTTTTGAAAATGTAGTGTCTACTAAGTGTATCATGGTCAATCCGTCAATGAGTAAGGCATTACATGGATGGAAAGACTACTTCTTCTACGGATATTCATAGCTTCGTTGGCATGGCAGGGTACTCGCGCAAATTTTTTAAGGTATTTTCTACTATCACAGCCCCATTTACTTGGTTAACCTAAACAATATTTCTATTTAGTAGTCATATAATTACTAAGAGAGTTCACAAACTTAAGGCATTGTTAACTTCATCCCTGGAATTGACCTTGCTAATTGAAAGTAAGCCTTTCACTGTTTATTCTGATGCTTCTCAAGTTGGTTTGGGTGGTGTGTTCATGGAAAGGGGTTAGGTTATTGCTTATTCTTCTAGACAATTGAAAACTCAAGAGAAGAACAACCATACACATGATCTTGAGTTGGCGGTCATGGTAGTTGTGTTTAAATTATGTTGTCATTACTTATATGGGGTTCATTATGAGATGTTTATAGATCACTAGAGTCTTCAGTATATCTTTAGTCAGAGGGATCTAACCTTTAGGCAGCGATGGTGGATTGAGTTTCTAAAAAATTATGATATGACTATTCTTTACCACCAAAGGAAGGTGAATATTGTAAAATTGCTTCTTTGAGTAGAAAATTAGCTAGTATGGGAAGTCTTGCATCGATTCGGGCTACGATGATACCTTTATCCTGAGAGATTCATATTTTGGCTAATAATTTTTTTTGCTTGCATATTTCAGATGGTGGAGGAACTCTTGCCTTTTTTGAGTACCTTCTTCCATCAAAGAAAAGATTAAAGAAAAATAGTTAGAGGATGAAAACTTATGTATCATCAAGGATAAATTATTGGTGGGAGATGACAAAAAGGCTCTTCTTGACCCGAAAGGTGTTTTAAGGATTGGTAGCAAGAAATGTGTGGCTAAGTTTTATGATTTGTATAGATTTAATATTTGAGAGGCATATATTTTGAGGTATTCCATTCATTCAGTAGAGACAAAGATGAATCATGACTTTAGCTAGCATTACTAGTTATGTGGCATGAAGAGATATATAGCTGGGTTTATTTCAATATTCTTAAACAATCAGCGAGTTAAATTTGATCATCAGAAACCAAGAAAAGTGTCACAGAGGATTCCCTTTCCTTCATAGAAGTGGGAGATAATTACCATGGATTTTGTTGTGGGATTGCCTAGTACCTTAGGTGGATATGATTTCGTTTGGGTTATTATGGATAGGTTACTAAATTTACCTATTTTATTTCAGTCAAGGTGGATCATACGGATTAGAAGCTAGAAATTTACCTTAGTTAGATTGTACGGTTGTATGGTACCTTTATTTTTATTATTTCGTATTAAGGGTCCTTGATCACTTTTCATTTCTTGAGAGCTTTACATCAAGGATTGGACACCTATCCTAATATGAGTATAGTCATTCACCCTTAGACCGATGGCCAGTCTAAGCAGACTATTCAGGTTTTATAGGACATGCCTTGTGCTTGGGTTACAGATTTAGGGGTTATTGGTATAAGAATTTATCGTTGGCAGAATTTTCTTATAACAATAGCTACCACTCTAGTATTAAGATGTCACCCTTAGAGGTATTTTATGGTAGGAGATATATATCTTCGATCGGATGGTTTTATATATTTGAGGTGATATCCCTTGATACAAATATTCTTCGAGATTCTATGGAGCAGGTTTGAGTTATTCAAAGTTGACTATTAAAAGTCCAGACTAGGAATAAGAGTTATGCATACCGATAAGTTCGACCTTTAGAATTTATGGAGGGAGATTATGTCATGCTTAAATTTTAACCCACGAAGGTTGTGATGAAATTTGGGAACAAGTTCAATCTTAGCCCTCAATTAATTGGACCATTTGATATCCTAAGGCCTGTTGGAGAGGTATCTTATGAGTTAGATTTTCAACCTATCTTATTGGTAGTATATCTTACCTTCTATGTCTCTATACTTCAAAACAATAT
>JBDJHY010146715.1:0-13003 GCA_039654485.1 Withania somnifera | reverse complement strand
TATATACATATATTATATTGTTAATAAGTTTTCAATATATATTATATAGTATATAACAATGTATGAATGTATATGTAATATATCTCTAATATATATTGTATATTTGTTAAATTTTAAATTATATAATATATAACTCTTTATATTCGTACTAATTTAAATTTAATTTTAAACTATATAACATATATTTTGTATTAATTAAACTCGTTTAATTTTATTTTTTATAAAACGGAATTACTATTCACGATGGATTAGCTCAGTTACTGTTTACGTGGTTTGGGTCAGTCCGAATCAATCATTTTGGATCGGATTGGCCTGGCCTAGATTGACCAGGCCCGAAATGAAGGCGGCCCGGACCGGACCGGCCCAACTGGCAAGTATAGTTAATTATACTAGATATGATTAATTTGATATGATTCTGGGCAATGAAAGGTTACCCTCTCCATGTGTTATTCCAAATTAGTATACCAGGACCATTACCTTAACCATGACTAGTATATTCCTGGTATCATGGTTGGGTTCTGTTAGACATGCACCATTTGGGATCATTTCTTGTCTATAAATAAAGAAATTATTTTTTCATGGTATTGAGTTTATCTAGTATATGTTTGCAATGCTAGTACTGATGTTCTCTTTCCCATGTTAAAGTGTGGTTTGTACGATTTTAGTTGTCTTATTTGACTAAACTACTTAGTCTTTCACCTGAACAGGATATTGATTTTGGCTATGAGTTAGGGCCGGTTATTAGGCCTATTTCTTCTCCTTGCCATGTGACTTATATTGAGTTGAGGGAGCTTGAGATTCACCTTCAAGATTTGGTAAGTATTTACGGAGCCCTGTGGTGTGTATGTATGTGTGTTCTTCCATGTAGATAATTCTTTCGTATTGGATCATGGGTATCGATCCTAGAGTTAACTTTTCTTAGGATGTGGTGTCGAACTGGATTTAGGTTGTTTTTCATATGGTTAGTTGGGGTCAGATTATGTCGGTATATCTGGTTTTTGATTGAGTGTCGATTAGTTATTGAGCTGAGATACTCTACTGCCCTTGTTATGATATATCAAAAGAGAAAAAAAGAAGTGTGGTTAGTATAGTAAGGTTTGGGAGTGTTGTGGTTTAGATAGGTTTAGTTACCCATATAAGGTTCGTTAACAGGCACACTCAACACTGTGGTATCAATAACTTATTGGGGGGGTACTCTCTATCATTACGATGTCACTGGATTGTGTGACCCGAAGGGATACTCCACATTAGTGATTGGTTGAATATAAGGTAAGTTTTGTTACGACTTTATGTTTTATTGATTCTTTGATACCGTGTATTGAATCATCTAGTTGGGGGGTCAGGATATATCAATATATTAGGGTGCCTTTGGGTTGGGTTTCTGGTGTTACGGTGAAAATGAGGGGTTGGTAAATGCTTCAGGTAGTTAAGCGTGCACATGGGAGATTGACCTTTTGGAATTGGCGATAATAATATTTGAGATTTATAGGGATCAGATGTTCTTGCTGGTGTACATTGAGAGGGATTCACTGACTGTCTTGTCTTGTAATTCATCTCTGAGTTTGGGAGGATGTGACTTGAGGTAGTAAACTGAGTTGGTGTTGGCGTTCCTTTCAGTTCAGAATAATTCTTGATTTCAGGAGTTTTCCCTTCTCTCGTAGGTTGGTTCAGTTATTGTGTTGGGTTCCAGGATGATTCTTGCTTGCTTAGGGTTCCAGTCATGCTATTAGCAAAGATTCAGTAGTGATAGTTAATGATCGAGTTTGAGGTATGGGGGTCTGGAAAGACAACCTTGGTTACATTTAGAGGGGTTATTCTTGGATGATTCCATCAGATGTATTAGTGGGGATAGTCTGACCCAGTTA
This sequence comes from Withania somnifera, assembly GCA_039654485.1. Lineage (NCBI taxonomy): Eukaryota > Viridiplantae > Streptophyta > Magnoliopsida > Solanales > Solanaceae > Withania > Withania somnifera. The sequence goes on along the minus strand of JBDJHY010146715.1, from coordinate 11,138 downwards.
TTCTCTTCTTATCAGTTCAGGCTTCTTTCAGGTTAAAAGGACTACCTGGGAGTTATACTTGTATGACACTCTATTTACTGTGTATATTTGAGAGCATGTCTAAGGATTTGGGCTTGTGATCTTGTTTTCTGGTGGTAGTGTGACTAGATTTTAGAATTAATCGGGCAGACTTTCTACTGTTAAATTTGTAAGACTAATGCTTATGTGCAATTTGAGATTAGATGTCGAAGTGAGACCAGCAAGGTCATCATGGGTTTAAGTGGTGTTTGAAGGATAAGAGGGTCATTCAAAATTTTGATAATAGGGATCTGGTTCATTTAATATTCAAGAGGCTGTTGTTCTACATATTCCATCTATGTTGGGAACAACTGAGGTGTATCGGAGTCTACAATAAATTTCCTAATGGGTGGTCACTATAGACTGCGCAACAAGATTGCTATTATTTTTTGGACCTTTGATACTTTTGGGTTGTCTCTATATGATTGATCGAGTCTGATCTCTCCTATTGCTTAAATTTTTTTTCAATATAGAGTGGGTGGTTTAGGTTTGTTCCATAGAGATGGTTCTGTTTCATGTGGTTTTGGTTCCTATTGTACCAACATTTGGTACTTAGCCTACTTAATAGCTTAGAAGTAGTGTTGTGGGTTGTGGTTGGATTTTTGAAGGATTGTGGGATTGGGTTATAGCTCTGCTAGAGTTTGTTTAAGGTTATAGTTGTTACATGGGTATTCAGATAGCACCATTTGAGACAGGTTATAGTATGCGTTACGGATATTCTATTGGATGGTTGATCGTTTTAGGTCTAGACTGCAAATATTGGGATTGTTAAGTGATTTTAGGGATTAGTCTCGGTTGATGTAGCATATAGGTTGATCTTTGTTTCTAGGATTTTTTAGGACACTCACTCTAGTTCTTCTTCTATCGACACTGCGATCTTATATTTTAAATCAGCTTCAGGTATTCCAAAAGAAATTTGTTCAGTTTCGGTAGTGGTTTCAACCTATGTGAAAAGGCTTGTGATCATTCCAGTTTAGAGATAAGAATTGGGGATTTTGTAGTCAAGGTTCCATGGAAGCATCTCCCAACCTAGGGAACTATTTTTGGTGACCGAGCGGGTCATTTGGGGTCTGTATCACCCTATTTTAGAGTTTGGATTCCTTTCCTCCCTTGTTTTCTGACTTTCGGGGATAAAAGTCCTTTAGTATGGGATGTTGTAATGACCCTTCTAGTAATTTCAAATGTTATACGCTTTTCTTGCATCTGAGAGCTCTTTTATCTAGTCCCTAAGTCATTTATGACTTGGTGGGACTAGTGGTTCAGTGTTGGGCAGTTCGTTTGGATTTTATAGCCATTTCCTCGCTGTAGAGCCTTAACTTTAACAATTATTGACTTTATTCAACTTTCAGAAAATGAGATTAGAATTGAATTTTGATTGTTGTGTTAGCTTCAGAACATGGATTTTGGTCTAGATAGACCCTTGGATTAGGTCTAGAAGCTTTTAATGTGATTTTACCTCGTTTGACGAGATAACAATTAGCTAGGAACTAAAAGTTTTAATTTGATAAACATTTGATTATTGGAGCATCAAATTGTAAATATGACTCCTCCATCAATTCCAGAAAGTTGATTTTGGGTTAGTTAGACTATTAGGTCAGGTCTTGGGTCAACCAAACTTATTTTGAGTGCTTGGTTGGAATTTTTGAATTTAGCTTAGTATTGACTTTGGTTAACATTTTATTGAAACGATCTCGATGCAAAATTCTGTCCGTGTCGTTGAGTATGGAATATTATTTCAACTCAAGTTTCATATTTGTTTTTGTCATGACCCAATTTCTCAGATCAAAAGAGCACCTACCACCCATCGTAGGCGAACCACCTAACAATACAAAAAACATGATTAAAACTAAAAGAGGAAGATAGCATAACTGTATGTATATAAAGAAAGGATAAGCAGAAGTATAAGAATAACCAAGTAATCTCTAAAACCTGGTATTAGGTACATAGAACCTCTAAATACAAATACAACTCTTGGAGATAAGAAGTACATAGTCTTTATCAAATACCAAAGAACAAATATTAAAAGATAGGAAGATAAAGTGGACTTTAAATGCCAAGAGTTGTACTCTTTCTAAGAATCAGTCAACCACCATGAACGTAGGAAGCAATAATGATGACTCACACTTGAATCTGCACAGGAAGATACAGAAGTGTAGTATGAATACCAAAAAGCCGAAGAAATAAGGTATCCAAAATGCATCATTAGCCTACCGGTCCATATAAGAAATAAAAGTAGTAAATAGATAGATAATGAAATACATGTCATAGAAGTCGATTAATCGAGCAAACAGAGGAAATTAACTAGCAGGATATAGGCAGTTATATACCCTAGAAAGCTAGCTAACGATATCAAAGATTCAGGCACATATAGGCGAGAATGTACTTGAATCTTGCTCTAAAAATAAGGGATAAGTAAAGATAAAAAGAAATGGCAGTATACTGGTAACCTCAAATAATAGGAGAGGAAAAGAAGGGATAACTATAACCAAACACTGAAATAATAATAAGCATGATGGAACCCAAAGTATATAACAAACAAATTTTAGTAATCAGTGCAATAATAAGTATAGGAAATCTCAATGACCACCCATGCACCTAAGAGATATAAACAAGTAAATGTAAATCCTTTGTCCTCCCATACGACTAAAGAGTACAACCAACAAACAATACTCAAGAATAAAAGATGTAGAATGATATGATATGATGTGATGCTAGTAAAACATGTATTTTCCTCATCTAGTACCCGTAGGTCCAGCAGGATATACTCATGGAAAGCCTTTACCCGTATATCTCTATCCCCTATTTACCCCTCTTCCGAACTCATACTTTCTCATATCAGCAAGGTTAATGTAGGTCGTTATGGCATACTATCTCAATAGCTCATAACTATGATCGTACCCGTTGAGTCTATCTCAAATATCAAGCTCAGAATCATTGCTCAACCTTCACTGGGTCTAAGTTGGTATTACTCAATATCATTGCTAGGTCTTCATAGAGTCAAAAAGTAGTGTAAAACTCAATGTCTATAGCTCGTGCTTCACCAAGTCAAATTGTAATGACTCTTATAGTCATTTCACATTTTTCACATCTTCTTGCATCTTAAAGCTTTTTGTAGCAGCCCTAAGTCATTTATGACTTATCAAGACCGGTGATTTGGTTCCCTAGATGTTTCATTTATGGTTATGTTCATTCTCTATTTTAAAGCCTTAACTTTTGATATCATTGGCTCCATCGACATTCCTTAAAAAGAAAGCCGTCAAATTCTGACAGCTCATTAGCTTTGGAATATGTATTTTGGTCTAAATGGGCTCTTGGTTTGTGTCTGAAAACCTTCATTGCAATTTTATCTCATGTTGCCCGTTTTATGTGTTTTGGAAATTCAAAAGGTTGACATTAGTTGACCTTGATGATAGGGGCCTCGAATTGAAAATATAACGCACCATCAGCTGCGGAATGTCGAGTTTAGGTTAGATGGAGTGTTGGTTTGGTTCCTTGTGTGTAGGTCTCATTTTTAGTGTTCGTTTAGAACTTCTATTTATCTATTAAGGTTGTCTTAGTCAAAATCTTAGGAAAAATGACCTTCTATGCCAATTTCATTGATTTAATTTATTTTGAAATATCGTTTACACTCAATAAAGATATATGGTTTACATATAAGGGATTCCAAATAAGTTTAGGGTGCTAAAAACTATGTTTTGAAATTGTTGATATTGGTACAACTGATAAATCAGTAGATTGACCGATAATGTGGTCATGACCGACTAATCAGTCATTTTACCGATAAATCAGTGACCGACTAATAGGTAAAATGACCTATAAATCAACATTTGCGGCTGGTATGCCTATATATACCCCGAAACCCAAATTTTTCTTTATTTTCTTCTTCTTTTCACTTTCAAACACTCTCAAATCCTCCATTAAAATTCTTAAGTCTTTCCATATGATATCATGAAGTGGAAAACATTATTTCTTCAAATATTTATTAGTTATTAGTGAAGTTTCACTCAATTTCTCCTAAACTTCATTCAAGTTTCCCTTTCTTCTTCACCATAAACCATCATTGATGAACTTAAAATTCTTGGGTATTCATTTTTTTAGCTTGGAAAGTGTTGGGACTATTCCTAATCATTTTTCCATCATTTTTTTGGTAAGTTTCCATCCTTAATTTATTGAATTTCTTCCAAAATTTTCTCAAATTTTCAAAGTGGGGTTTTCACCTTATTTTTTTAATTCAAGCTTATTTGCTGCTTATTTTAACTTTAAATGTTGGCTTTGAGTTTCCTACTATGTGGGGTACATTTTGGTATCTTTTTTTAAAGTTTCGAGTTCGGAGGCCCATTTTGACCCATATTTTGACACGACTATTTTCGTAGCTTTATGTGTATCATGGATATGTATTAATGTATAAATTATTATCTTGATATTTACGTAATTGTTGGAGGTTGTTTGTATATTTTGAGAGATTTGGAGCAATCGTGGCATCTTCTACATTGTATTTATGAGCTTGTCTTCGAATGTTAGGTAGGCTATGCCTTACGATCTTAGCCATGACTTATATGGAAGGTAATAGTACTATTTAGCATTCTCTGGTTTGGAATTTTAGGTTGTTTTTCTTTACCCTGTCCACTTCTTTATGTCGGTTGTTTATTTTGTATTGGTTTTGTATTTGATCATAGATTATCCTGTAGCCCTGAGTGGTCTCCACGGACTCTGGAAAATGATTATTGGGAATGTCTATGAGACTCGAACATTGATTTATCTAGTTATGCTTAGTATAATGATTCTAAGCTTGTGCAGGGACGGAAGGACATTCTGTAAGCATTGACTGTGATTGTATTCATATCATTCATACATGTCATCATCATGTTATAAAGATTTTTATGCATTGACTTCTGTTGTTTATGGCCAAGGGACGAATATTGATGATTTTGGAACCTTGCATGGCTTGCTTCTCCTGTTTTCATATATTAATTTGGCCTTAAGGGCCCATATCCTATATTGATAATGAAATATGAATATTGGATTTAAGTAGACTTTTTTACTACAATAAACTGTTTTTATGATTTCTTAAATTATTCTAGGACTCAATTATCGATTGGGCGTCAGATACTATTATTTTCTATTTTAGTTCAGACCCTAAAATCCAGTGTTGGGTACATGACCTTGTTGGCACTTATAGCTTCAACCCCATGTCGAACGATGAGTATCATCCATTACCTGATTTATTCCTAGTGATGTCTAGGAATAGATACTAAGTTTTTGACTAATTTATACCCGGTTACGGCTGGACATCTATATGTGGGACCTGATACAATCGAGCCCTATTTCCATTCAGTAAGAGCTTATATTATAACAATTATTAGTATACGGGGTGATTCCCCACCATGGACCCTGCTGACTCGGTGCCATGTACATAATGCAACTAGGGAGGGGTATACAGTGAGTAGTAGGTATATAGGAATAGTTCCTTCTATGAGTTCTATCCTTCTGTATCTATGGCCTTTCGGAGGAAGAGCGTATATATTTACTTTAGCATACTCATGTCTGTGTTACTTTCCGCACTTGTTTTCTTGTTTGATACCTTCTGGTAAGATAGGGTGGCAGAGAGTACGTGTGCCTATTTGTATTTATCTGTTCATTTACATTCTGTCTTTTATTCATGAGAGTTACTTGGTAGGACTTAGAACTGTCTTAGCTAGTAGATGTTGTTTATGTGTGGGTTTCATTTGATTATGCCTTCTTCCTTCGCCTTTTTATTGACCTCCCTTATTCATTCTCTTTATTTGAGTACCTATTGCAAGGAATCAAGTATGTCTTCATCTCTTTAGCTAATATTCCGTTACAATTGTTAGTTAGCTCCATTAATTGTTCCTTGTTTACTTCACTTATCTGTAGCTAGCATTACTTGTCTACACTTGTACTCTTTGATTTCTATGAATCATTTATTCTTTATCTACTATTTACTGCTTTTATTTCTTACATGATCTCGATCAGCCTAGCCTACTAGGCACCCATTGTTTTTGGTACTCCTAATACACTTCTGTATCTTATTTGTGTAGACCTGAGTATGAGTGATCACTGCTGATTCATGATTGTGCTGCTTATCCTGATTCGAGATAGACAATGGCTTCTGGCGTCCAAAGCTTGCATTTACCTCTATCTATATTTTTATTTCTATCGTTTTTACTATTGTAGATAGATACTACATATTCACTTCAGACTTGTATTTATTTTCTTAGAAGCTCATGTACTAATTTACCATGTTTTGGGGGAATCCTTTAATTGTACTATATTTTTGCATCTTTTACCGCTATTTATTCTACATCTTCTACATTTATCTATTACTTTTTCTTTTCGTACTTTTGGCGTCTTTTGGGGTGGTTTTCCTACAGTGAGATGTAGGTGCCCTCATGACCTGAGAAATTGGGTCATGACAAATTGGTATCATAGCTCTAGGTTCGTTGGTATCCTACATACATGAGCGATCATCTAGTAGAGTCTTGAGGATAGGGTATGATGAAGTCTGTATCCTTTATTCAAGAGGCTATAGTGACATATTTAGTAAATCCATCTCTTCTTCATCTCCATAACAAATATGTTTCCTAGTTGGTCTCTTGAAATATCTTTTATTCTTATTCGCTCTTCTGCAGATAACACGCCCACAATCGACAGCAGTAGGAGATAGGAGATTTGTCATACTATCAATTTGAGCTTCAACTAGGAGTCATGCTAAAGGTCAAGATCGAGATCGAGGTCGAGGATGTCCCTATGTTTTGACATCTGTTAGAGCTTCTACACCTGTCAGAGCTTATGTGTTTCAGCCCGAGCCTGTTTTGAGTTCAGCAGCCACCTGGTTTCCAGATATTAGCTTATGTTGCACCCAAGTCAACACCAATAGAGTTTATCACTATGCCAGCTCTTCAGGAGATACTCTTTGGAGTGTTGAGATCAGTGAGTTGTATACCACAAACAAGGGCTTCACTCGGTGTTGGAAGTACTTCTCAGGTAAGGTATGAGTTTCTGGGTTTGCAACAGGGTTCTTTTTCCATTATTGAGTATGAGGAAGAGTTTCATGAGTTGGTTGGGCATACCTCTATTGGTTTTTATTTTGAGTATGAGAGGACCCAAAGTTTGTTAATGGCATTTGTATATATCAGACAGACCAGCTGGGTCACTTTTTTTCACTTAGAATGAGTTTTCTCAGGCTTCTTATGACAGATATATTCCATGGAGTGTGAGGGATTAGAACCATCACAAATTAGAGGCTTTGTCTCAGGGTGAGATGATAGTAGCGGAGTATGAGACTCAGTTTACTGCTTTGTCTAGATATGCTCGTTCACTTCTATCAGATCCTACCTAGAGGGTTTATAAATTTGTTTGAGGTTTGGCATATACTATTCGTATGGAAGTATTCAAGTTATTCTATCAGGGGTCATCTCTAGCAGACATTGTTGGCGCAGCCAAAGATATAGAGTAGAATAAGCAGGAGGAGTTTAGGGACCCTAGGAGTAGGAGGCCCTCTATATTTTCTAGTGCATCATCTAAGGGTAGAGGTCCTTCTAATCAGAGGAGGAGTCGATACCCACATCGTCGAACTGGATTTTGAGAATCCATGCAGGCTTTAGATATAGGATTCACTAGTCATGGCATTTCTAGTATAGATCAACTTTCTTAGGCTTATCAATAGAAAAAGTCAGGCCGTGGTGGAGATTCAGGGTCTGGTGATTCATCCCTGCAAGTTTTAGTTTTGAGTTCTTATTTTATTTGTCGAGATCTAAGTCACTTGATAAGACAGTGCATGCATTATGATCATGGGGCCCAGCCTATTTCTGAGTATCCAACTAGAGCATAGGCACTTCTGGCGAAAGGTCGAGGCAGAGCACAGTCTGGTAGAGTTTTTCATGGTTTTGGGGGAGATGAAGGTAGAGTCATGGTTCCAGTGGATACTGGTATAAGATATGGCCCTATAGCATTCATGGAGTTGAAGAATGGAGTGTTCCAACCTTATTGTACTCATTTATTATTGTATTTATCAATAATATCTTGGTTTATTTGAAAAGTGAGGCATACCATGTTCATCACTTGAGTATTGTACTCCAAGATTGGGGGAGGAACGGTTGTATGCTAAGTTTTTCGAGTGCCATTTTTGTCTTAGATAAGTATCATACTTGGGACATGTGGTGCCTAAGGAGGGTATTATGGTCAATCAGCCAAGGTTAAGGTGGTTTGAGGTTGGACTAGGCCTACTTCCCCTACAGAGATTCGTAATTTTGTTAGCTTGGTTGAATATTATCACAGATTTGTTTATTTTATTTTTTTAATCACAGCTCCATTGACTCAATTGACCCAAAATAATCTTGTTTTCCAGTGGTCGAATGAGTAGGAGGAGAGTTTCCAGAGGCTTAAGGCCCTATTAAATTCAACCTCAGTTTTGACCTTACCTGTGGAAGGCGAGCCTTTTACCATTTATTATGATGCTTCTCGATTTGGGTTGGGTGGAGTGTTGATGCAAAAGGGTAAGCTTATTGTTTATTCCTCTGGACAGTTGAAGACCATGAGAATAACTACCTTACGCATGATCTTGAGTTAGAAGACGTAGTATTTATGTTGAAGTTATTGTGTCACTACTAGTATGGAGTTCATTGTGAGGTATTCACTGACCATAGGAGTCTTTAATACATCTTCAGTCAGAGGGATGTGAATTTGAGGCAGCGACGGTGGATGAGTTGCTAAAGGATTATGATATGACTATTCTATACCACCCGGATAAGGCTAATGTGGTAGCTGATGCTTTGAGTAGGAAATCAACTAGGATAGGTAGCCTTGCATTTATTCGAGTAACGATGCGACCTTTATCTAGGGATATTTAGAGTTTGGCGAATAGTTTGATTTGTTTGCAAATTTCGAATAGTAGTGTCCTTGACTTCATTGAGTCTCGTCCTTCCCTTATGGAGCGGATTAGGGAAAAGAAAATAAAGAATAAAAAGTTTTGCATTATCAGAGATAATGTATTTAGGGTAGAGGAAAAGAAGGCATTTCTTGATTTGGGATTTCAGTTGTTTATAATGAATTACACTACAATTTAAACTTAAAATTTTACGGCTTAACATTTTGTATTCATTTAACTCAAATGCTTGAGTTAGTTAATAAATGGGTATGCTTAATTAGGGATAACTCAATGTCAATCTTGGATTGTACCTTGACACTTTCACATTTTGAATTTTTTTTTAAAAAGGACAAAATATATATTCTATACAATAACTCAATGTCAATCACATGTCATGGGATTGAGCCTTGACACTTCTAGTTTTTGAATTTATTTTTTAAAAAGGACAAAAGTAGACCTTCCATTGAAAACAATTGACAGCGAATGGCCCAACAAATTTAATTCCATTTTATAGCCATTTCATTACTCTTTTTTTGTTTAGTTACTATTTGTTTTACTATCTCTTTTTTGTGTGTGCATCCTTTGTTTGAGTTCTCCACCTCCTCCTCCCTTTTGGGGCAGGGTGGGGGGCTGATTTTTTTTTCTTTACTCTTCTTTACTATATAAAGTGTATAAAAAATTTCCATATCTTTTTTTCTACTATTTTTTATTTTCTATTGTTTCTTTTACTTTTGAAAACTTTTTTTGCTCTTCCTTATTTTTATAACAATCAAAACTCAAAAGGAATAGCTTTTCTAAAAAATAAAAAAAAAATTTTGATAGTATTCTGTTCTATTTTTTTTTAAAAAATATGCTCTTCTACTTTTTAAGAAATCAAATATGATTTTTTAGTTTTTTATTGAAAAAAATATTACTTGTTTTTTTTCTAAAGCTCTTCCATTTTAAAAAAAATCTTTACACTAACTATGAAATTTCTATACACATCTTATATGCATATTAATATAATAAGGATGCGATTTTTTATATACATCATAATAATAATTATATAATTTCTATATGCATTTTATAGACCCTCTTGTTGTAATAATTATTCGAATACATATTCTATATAATAAATATGCAATTTCTATAGATATTCTATACAACCTTTAGATGAAATTATTATTCAAATACATATTTCATATAATAAATGTACAACTTTTATATATATCTCATTCGTATACATATTTGTTACAACAACGAAACAGTTTTTATACATATTTTATACCATTTGTATATAGATATATTATACAAATAAGTATTCTATAAAACAAATGATGCAGTTTTTATACACATCCTATACATATAATACATATTATATATAAAAATCATACAGTTTTTATACAATTTTTAAGTATTTATTATATGCAACATATATGATTTTTATACAAATCCTACAAATATACATGTTTTATATAAAAATGATGCAGTGTCTATACACATCATATGCATATGCATATTCTATACAACAATTATTTATTATTTTTACAACCTTTAAATGCAATTATATTCAGATACATATTTTATACAACATCTATACAACTTTTATGCACATCCTGTACGATTTCATATATATATATGTGTGTGTGTGATGATGCATTTATTCATTGGATACACAATAAAACAATTATACAGCTTTTATATAATATATAATTTTTTTGAGGAAAAAATCAAAATTCTTAAGCAAGAAAATAGCTCCCCCTCCCAAATTCTATACTAACATTTAGATGGAATTATTCTTCAAAATACATATTTTATATGATAAATATATAGTTTTTATATGTATCTCATTCGAATATATATTTTATACAATAATAATACGGTTTTTATACATATTTTATACCATTTGTATATAAAATATATTATACAAATAAATATTCTTATAAAAACAAATGATGCATTTTTTATACACATTCTATACATATACATATTATATATAAAAATCATACAGTTTCTATACAATTTTTAAGTATTATTATATGCAACACATATGATTTTTATACAAATCCTACATATTTACATATTTTACATAAAAATGATGCAATGTCTATACACATCATATGCATATACATATTCTATACAACAACTATATATTTTTTTGTACAATCTTTAAATGAAATTATTGTTCAAATACATATTTTATACGATATTTATC
>JBDJHY010146695.1:0-13003 GCA_039654485.1 Withania somnifera | reverse complement strand
ATTTTGATGTAATTTTGGTCATGGATTAGTTATCCCCTTCTCATGCGGTTTTAGATTGACTTTCCAAAACTGTTACCTTATCTGTGCCCGGTGTACCCCCGATGGTGTGGCAAGGTCTTATTGTCCATTACCAGTGTTGGTTATTTCTAGTATGAAGGCCAGTAGTTTTCTTATTAGGGTTGTGTGGTTTACTTGGCTTATGTTCATTATATGAGTGTTCGTCCTCCTTCCCCTGAGTTTGTGCCTATTTTTAGAAAGTTTCTATATGTTTTCCCTATTGAATTGCTTGACCTCCACTCAAGTGTGTGTTTGATTTTTCTATAGAGGTTAAGCCGAACACCAGTACTATTTTGATTGCACCCTATCCTATAGATCCAGCAGAGCTCTAACAGCTTAGTACTCCGCTGCAAGATCATATTGCCAGAGGTTTTATCCATCCTAGTATTTCCCTGTGGGGTGCTCCAGTGATATTTATGGAAAAAAGGATGGGACTATGCGCATGTACATTGATTATAGGCAGTTAAATAAGGTTACTGTAAAAATAAGTATCCTTTGTCACGGATTTATGATCTCTTTGATCATATTTAGGGTTCCACTGTATTTTTGAAGGTTGATTTAAGGACAGCTTATTAGCAGTTAAGGAATCAGTTGCGCACATTCTAAAGACTTTTTTTCGGACCGAGTATAGGCACTATGAGTTCTTGGATATGTATTTTGGGCTAACTAATGACCCATCCACATCTATGGATCTCATGACTAGAATTTTTAGGACATATCTGGACTCTTTTCTGATTGTGTGCATTGATGACATCCTAGTTTACTCCTAGGGTCGAGAGCAGTATGAGTAGAATTTGAGGATTATACTCCAAACTTTGAGGACTAGGAAGTTGTATGTGAATTTCTCAAAGTGTGTTTCCTTGTTAGACACTGTACCATTTCTAGGTCATGTTGTATGTTCGTCATGTATCAGTGTAGATCCAGCAAAAGTTTCAGTGGTTTGTGATTGGCCTCGGCCTACTACTCCCTCAGAGGTCTATAGTTATTTTCTATTAGCTAGTTATTACATGCAATTAGTATAGGGTTTTTCATCCATAGCTACTCCTATGACTAGATTGACCTGGAAGGATATTCCTTTTCAATGGTTTAAGGGTTGCGGTTCCAATTTCCTAAGGCTCAAGATTTGCTCACTTTAACACCAATACTATCACTTTTAGTGAAGGACCCGATATATACAGTTTACTGTGATGCCTTCGATAACTGTTTGGGGTGTGATTGATGCAGCAGGGTAGGGTTATTTCATATGTTTTACGTTAGTTGAAGGTTCATGAGCACAACTACTATCTTGCATATGTTGAGGATATACCTACTCTATTTTGATCAGATCTGGTAGTGTCACTATAAGGATAGATCCTTATTTCACATCTGAGAGTTGATTCTGAGGGGTGACTACACAGGTGCTTTATTCGATTCAAAAAATGAGTTGTGGATAGGCAATCGTATTTGTGTTCCTAGGGTTGATAACTTAATTCTGACCATTCTTCGAGAGGCATATTGTACCAGATACTGCATATATTCAGGCATAGTAAAGACATCCAGGGATTTGAGAAAGCTTGAGATTTGATGTTACAAGGTTTGTTTCCAGGTGCTTGAACTATCAGCAGGTGTAGTTCAAGCACCACAAACCAAGTGGTGTATTGCAGCGACTCCCTATTCCTGATTGGAACTGGGAGAGGATTACCATGGATTTTGTTTCTAGACTTCATTTTACTTTTATAGGTCATGATTGTATTTGGGTCACTGTGGATAAATTGACCAAGTCCGTGCACTTCCCACCAACTTCATTATCTTGGGATGCTGAGAGACTTACGTATTATATATTAAAGAGGTTTCTTACCTATATTGGGTGCCAATTTTTATTATTTCAAATAGAGGTACATAGTTTACATCATTGCTTCAGAGGACTATGCAACATGGGATGGGTACAGAGGTAGCTTTGAGTACTACTTTTTATCCACAGACTAACGGTCAGGCTGAGTCGACTATTTAGGTACTTTAGGATATGCTCTGAGTTTGTTTCTTCGATTTTTTTGGTAGTAGGGATCAATATTTAGCCTTAACTGAGTGTTTATATAATAACAGTACCATTCCAGCATTCAAAAGGCACTATTCGAGGCTTTATATGACAGATGTTGCAAATTGTCAATTGGTTGGTATAGTACTGTTGAGGTTTGTCCTCAGACTTTAGATCTAATTTGAGATGCTACAGAAAGGGTTAGAGTTATCCAGGATATCTTGTAGACGACATAGAGTAGGCAGAAGATCTATACAGATCATATACTTTGGCCTCTTAAGCTTAGTGTTGAAGATATAGTTTTTCTAAGGGTTAAGCCCATGAAGGGCGTCATGAGGTTTGGTCTGAGGGGAAAGCTTATCCCCAGATTCATTGGACCATATGAGATTACTGAACTAGTTGGCGATGTCGCCTAAAAACTGGCCCTACCTCTAGAGTTAAAAGCATTTCACCTAGTTTTCCATGTCTCCATGCTTCTTCTCTATGTACCATACCCTTCTCATATGCTTCATCATGAGTCAATTAAGTTGGTAGATTGTTTGGCTTTTGTAGAGAAGCCTGAGGCTATCATTAATAGGGACGTAAGATGGCTCAAGTCAAGAGATATTTTCTTTGGGCTTATCGTCTGGTCAAGGAGGATACCTGGGAGACTGAGATAGATATGCCAGCCCAGTACCCTTATTTGTTTGAGTCTTCAGGTACTCCCTTCTTTATTAACTTTGGAGGACAAAAGTTTCTATAGTGGGGGATTTTGTAATGACCCTTTGGGTCATTTTTATACTTCTGCAATCTTTCTATGTTTAGATGTTCTTGTAACTGCCCCAGTTCTTTTGTGACTTGCTGGGATCGGTAGTTTGGTTTCCTGACAGTTATATAGTTGATTTTCTTTTATCATTACTACTTTCAGACTTTATCATCTTAAGCAACCTCATATCATCATTTCATCATTTTTGTTGAGTTCGGAATATCAATTACATAAAGATTTTAAATAAGGTTTTTCAAAATCAAACTCTATTTCCATTCCGTAGCCCTACTAGAACAATTTAAAAATTTATCGTACTATCCCTTCTTTGCATTTGTGTGATCTTTATCGTGATTGCAAACGCTTATCCACCTAGCCCATCATGTTCTTAGAGTGGTGACCGCGATCATGGGGCACCGCCTGGCAGCTCTATATTTTTTTCCTCTTCTTTATTTTTGATGAAATTTCCGAGTTTTCTTAACTTTTTGCAATCTTTGAACTTAAATCAGTTCACTTAAGAGGTTTTAAATATAGTTTTTATCCTTGGAATTGTATCCTGGTGGTTCTACGATCATTTCTACCAGTTAATTTCTCGATTTCTCTTTGGTTGTAAAGTTTTACTTATTATATAAAAATTTTGGGCTTGTTTGTTCATTTTCTACCACTAGTTTGAGCCTATTTTGTACTATATAATCTGTCAGTTGTGCTTAATGTGTTGGTGTAAATATTTTATTTCTTCGAGCTGCGAGGGTGTACGGACTGGTTTTTAGTCTGGATTTTGACCCTGCTATTCCTATAGCAATATGGGTCATGTTTTACTCATCTTGACATATAGGTTATGTTTTTACTAACTTCATGTGATTCTAATCTTTCTTGTATATTTTGAATATCTTAGCGCGCCCCTCGATGTTACCACCAGAATCCAGGTAGGCTACAGCTTACTTATTTCAGACTGGGTACGTAGTGATGTATATGCTTGGTAAATTTCCATCTCAGGGCTAGGTTACTAGTTTAGAGCCCCGTTATTGTTAGCATTTTGGCCTACGTCCTATCTTTTTAGCCTTTCACTTGTATATATACCCTGGGCTGCGAGGCCCTTTCCGTGTGTTTCACACCGTCTCTAGAATATAGATGAGGTTGAGGAGGGAATTACACTAGTTATTAGAGCTTAGTACTTATCCCCTGGATCTTAGTTGGTGGATTTAAAGAAGATCTAGACTACTATTTTGTTTTGTTTGATGAGCATGGATGTATATTGGGATGTGGATTGCCAGTGGGGTATTTTTTATCTAAAAGACTATGAAACCACTTGATTTTCATTAATAACACCACCAGATAAGGCTTTTGT
Source organism: Withania somnifera (assembly GCA_039654485.1). NCBI lineage: Eukaryota > Viridiplantae > Streptophyta > Magnoliopsida > Solanales > Solanaceae > Withania > Withania somnifera. The sequence goes on along the minus strand of JBDJHY010146695.1, from coordinate 8,842 downwards.
CTATTAACACATATGTATCCACGACTGCTGGTTCATATGGAGCTATTTTCTTACCCCATCATGATATTTTACGGAATGCCTATACGGTGACAGTTGATTTTTCTGCTAATATATGATATACGAGCTGAGCCCGGGTTTTGAAATTTATTCCTGATGGATATGCCCTAGTTGGCTTTCTATGAGAGATTTTCATGTGAGTTCGAGTCCCTCCATAGGCCCTACCGACCTGAGTCATTATGTCTGGGGCATGACGCGTAACCTACCGGAGGGGTATATAGTGGAGTGGTGGTATACAGTTTAAGTCCCCGATGGGTTATAACCATAAGCCTTACTGTCGGGAGGAGCGTGTAGGGTTACTATTGGGACACATTTACTTTTCTACACCAGTTTGTAATGCATTCTTTCACGCTTGCGTATGCTCTTCAGGCTTATAGGGGGAGTCTCATTGGGTTACTTATTTGTCTGGTTGTACTTGTCGGTAGTATGGGATGTCGGTAGGTCTTGTTTCCAGCTTGTCCTGGTTTGTTGTCTTCCTGAGGATACTAATTACCTCTTGTACTTTATTTGCTGATATATTAGCTGTTATTAGTCTTGTATTCCTATTTATGGGCTTTTATTATGCCAGTTACATAATGTCACATTTGTCATGATATTCTAGTAACTCAGGTATACTATGTTATACCCTAATAGTTGATCTTCATTGGTACTTGTTAGTCACTATAGTGGTTACTCCCTCTTTGCCTTCTATTTGATAGCGTTTTACCTTGCTTATGCTTGCCTTTTCGTAGTCAGCTATGATTTCTATTGGATACCTACTATTTTTAGACTCACGCTACCCTTCTGCATCTTTTGTGATGCAGGTCCTAGTACAAGCCAGCAAGAAGAGCGAGTTCGTGCGGGATAGCCCAGTGTTGTTCAGAGATACAATGAGTAGTTGGGTTCTTACTGACCCGTTCTCCTTTGCACAGAGTTGTCCTAGTTTTAGTCCAGGATGTCTACCTTGTAATTTCTGCCCCGTTATATATTGTATTTTTTTGTTCTGTTCTGTATACAGATTCTCTACTGCTATTATATCAAGTTTTTGGGATTTTTTTTGTTATGTACTTTCTATTATTCTTCTGTTTCTTCTCTTCATCTCTTTTCTCTTTTGTTTAGATGCTTGGTACTGGTCCACCGCTTAACACTTTGGGCCAAAGTTAGTCTTGTCGACATGTGATAAGTAGACGTCATCATGACTCGATTTTCGGGTTGTGACAACAAACTCCAGCTAATTCTAAATACTGGAACCTAAAAAACAAGACAAGTACACTTAGTCTGGATGGTCAAATATCCCTTAAAGAATGAGGACTCATCAATAAATGACTGGAATCTGATGAGTCTTCTAGTCATAAGTTTGGGAGTGTACCTGAAATCTACATGATAAACTCTTGAAGAGCAAACGTGGTCGGTACATTGAATATACTGGTACGCATGTAAGTATAATACTAATAATAACTATACTAACAATAATAAAGGCTAAAAGGAAACTGAGGTTGACATTGAGACTCTAAAATCATGAAAACTGTCAATATACATTAAATTATGCTAAAAACTTTAATAACTGTGAATTATGCTTAAAATCATATGAGTTATACTCAAAGTTATAAATCACAAGTATTAGTCATGAAAAATTCATAAAGCTGTAAACCTGTTGAAACTAATATAGATGTACTATCATGTTTTAAAATGACACTTGATATGTAAAAGCATTGAAGTTTCATGTAACTGACATAAATCAAATAAGAACAAAATAGAACAAAATATAAAAACAATTCAAATAAGAACAAAATAGAAGCTTCATGTAACTGACATAAATCATGTTATGAACAACATCGAGTCTAGTGTCATAAACTCACACTATAAAATGTCCAGTTTCATAAATCCATGTTGAAAAAGGTCATTCTAACCTGCCACAGCTAGAACTATTCTACAAACTAAGCTAAGGATCCTCAACTAATCTATAAAGGCAAACCTGTGATGGCTATGCAGTTGTGGGATTTGAGCATCACTCTCCAGTAATAAGTAAAAATTCAGGTTCTCTCAATGCTAAATAGTTCACTAGAAAAATGCACTATGTTCATACTCATAAAATATATCATATGGGACATATCTAGATGCACGGTCTACTTTTGATCATTGATGATTATCCACCTATCATATAAAACCAGAAAAGACAAATGATAGTTAAGCCAAAGTAGCTCCATATTTTAAATTGTATTTTATCATGCTAATTCATGAGCTTACTAAATTCATGTAAGTTTCACAAACAAAATCATGATGTTCATTAATGGTGTTCATGAGTTCAAGAATGTCAAAAATCATGAAATAATCATAAAACATGGTTATATAAGTTAAATCATGTTTCTCAATGAAATTTATAAGAATGAGTAATGATGATGGAAATAACTATGAATTTATGCATAATTAACATAACTAAACTTGTATCAATAAAAAATATAAATTCATGAGTTTTGGGGTTGAACCCTACATCAAATTAGAGTAAATTATGGAAATCGATACTTTGAACTTATTATAAATCATATCAAACTGAGGAAGATCCATAAAGTTTATAATACTAAAATATACTTCAGGGCAACTTGAACAGAAGCATAAGAATCATGGTTTTTACGTAAATCATCCATAAAATACTAAAAAGATAGTAAAATCATAATTCACAAATAGAGTAATAAAATCCTAGACCTGAAAATTAAATATCTGTTCTTGAAAACACTTGGGCATGGAGATGGAAGAAATCCATCACTGAATAGCACATGTACCTGATAGAAATTAATTCCCTAGAAGAGGATGAAATCTGAGCTTGGTAGAAAACATTAAATTCTTGAATTGAATTTCAAGATTTGAGTTCTTGAAAATCTTGATTTAATTTTCTTGAAAACCCTTGAATTTTAGGGTGGAATCTTGTTAAAAATTTATAGATAATGATTAGGAATAACTAATAGTATATAAAAATACATGGAAGGAACATACTTTGATGTTGGAGGAAGAGAAAAGGAGAGAAAATCCCAGTTCTTGATTTGAGAGAGAATTTCTTTCAACTTGGAAAATTTAGATCAATGATTATGAGGTAAACTGATTGGTTATGTGAAATAATCCATTAAAATACATTAAAAAAAACTTAATAGTATCTTAGAAAAAGACCAAAATATCTTTTTTAAAATGTGCAGAAAATTTTCAAGAAAGGCACAACACAAATCGTATTATTAGTCGTGGGCTATTTCGAGACTCATACTGTGACTCGTGATTTATGATAAATGTTGTGTCCAAACGCACATGCAAGTGTACGTCGTATGAGAAATATAATGGCTCTTGCGATCCGAATGTCGAACCCATAGGGACTTGGATTAACTGTTTAATTGGATTATACTAATTCTAATTATTATTTAAGCGGAGAGTTTTCAGAGATATAGCTGAGAATGTAATTAAACTAAGAATGATAAAATTAACTAATGGATAATTAATCTAGAGAAGAATATATTTCTACTCAATCAATAAATGACTCGAACTAGGGTTATGGATTTACACACACACATACACATAAGACTTGACTTCAATAAAGGTCCTTGTTTCGTTGATTGTTGGGTTAGCGGTTGAAATTATGACTAGGGATTGATAGTTCGTTAGTCACCAATTACTTAAGCAACAACTACCCCCTATTGGTATGTTGTTCATTTCTTATAAAATCATTAACGTTATCTTCCCTAATTACCCAAGTGAAGCACTTCGTACACAATCATGTCGTTGTAACTAGTTATCTTGTTAATCATAGATTATGACTACCTACATAAACGCACTCCTACTACTCTCAATCATTCACAAGATTATTGAATCCAAATAACCTAGCAAGCCTAAAGTTGCTTCTAATAGCGACTTCTGATATTTTTCTTTGATTTTCAAAAGTTGTTTATAGTTTGCGGAAGCATACACATTCGGTTCAACAATTAGAAATATAATTATTATAGAGTAAAAGATCAATCAATGATTCGAAACAAATATTTTATATCAATTCAAATCCATAAATGGTGTGTCAACCATAAGCCCTCGAACAAGGAGAATTAATTCTACATAGATATGGAACAATCACAATAAAGAATTCAATGAAGAACATAAAAATATATAAATAAAGGAGAAGAAAAGTGTACACATTATTCTCCGGTCTCCACATAGGCTCCAAGATCTTGCCCTAGATTAAAAGTCTTCTAAAAATATTATGTACAATGTAAAACTCAAAATAATCTCTACCCTAAAATAATGTATAGCCTCCTAAAATAATATATGCTTCCCTCTAAAATAATATATGCTTCCCTAAAAAATAATAGACCTCCCTTAATTGTTGTACAAAATAGGGTATTTATAGGTGTAGAAAATAACCCTAAATAAAATAACTAAGTCCGAAAGGACTTGGAAAACAATAACTACAAGGAAATGTCGGTGCCCAGCATTTTGAATTGCAATTGCAATTGAATTGATTATTATATTATTATATTCTTATTGAATATAATATTAAATTTATTCCATTAAGCTTCCTGTTTGAAATTCCTTCTGTAACCTCTCATATTTAATTCGTTTGAGCTCCAAACTTCTTCCTTTTCACGTCAAATAATTCCTACACCATAATATACCATATTAGGATAATATAAAATATTTATTACTCAGGAAAAAAATAAAAATATTAAGATATGAGACAAATAATGGATAAATATGTGTTATTTGGCCTCACATCACCCGTGGGGATTCACTACCTTGGGAACTATTTTAGTTGTCACACAACGAGTGTGGTAAGATTAGCTCTTAGGTGGTGGCCTTTGATCTATCCTAGACTTCGATTACTTTTCATTTTCATTATTATTAGTATTATTATCACTATATTATGTTCAGGTACCTGTATATTATTATTTGGAATGAGTTTGGTAATAGTGGGGCACATACCCTACAATTAATTAGAGGCGCGGTTCTCCGATGCACGTATCCTGAGTTTAGCAATGAAGAGGCATGGACCCTACATTTGATTAAAGGCAAAGTTCTCTGGGGCATGGACACTGATTTTGGCACTTATGGGGCATGGATCCTACATTTTATTAAATGTTCGGTCCTTCGGGGCGCGGACCCTAAGTTTGGCACTGTTTTGGAGAGGCCCCGAGATTGGCACTTATTTTGAGGATGGTGTTGTCAATACATGATACTGCTCTATTTTACAATGGCGCGGACCCTAAGTTTGGCACTGTTTTTGTATTATTTGTGCTCACCAGGCTTAGGGGGAAAGTCACAATGGGTTTAGTTGTGTTATTTGTACTTACTTGGGTTTAGTTGTGTTGTTTGTACTTACTGGTGGTATGGGACTCCAGGTAGGTTTTGTGTGTTTACTTTCTGTTCCTTACTTAGTTGTATCCTACTGTTCGATCCTTTATTCATAATGCATACATATATATCCTTATGGTTAGGTGGGTCTTGACTTTGCTGGAGCATATGTACATTTCCTTACTTTGATTTTGGGTTTCTGGGTACTTGTCAATCTGAATCATGTTCACCATGTTTTGGATCTTGTAGATATGTACTTACACTTCCAGTATCTTATCTTTCTATATATTTATTTTACTGATTTCCTAATATCGTTTACCGGTTTACTTCATTGCCTTTATTACTTGCATTTTATTTTAGCCCAGTTGGCTTATGATGCCTATTGGGTACCTTATTTAGTACTCATATTATACAGTTGTACCATTTTTGTGGTGTAGATACCTACAGGGTTTATTAAAGACATCGTGATAGTACAGAGTAGATATAGCTGATTGCAGAGATTATGATGAGTTTTGTTGTCTGAGCCAACCATGGTTTCCTTGATGTCAGCATACTTTATTTTGTCTATGGCATGCCCTATGTTGTATTACTTTTGTAGGAGTTGCTTTGTATTTTTATCATTTGGATTTGTATAGTAGCTCCATATGCTATTGACTCCAAGTTTTGGGAATTGAGTTGTATGTGTATTTCTTCTACTTATGTTTTAAAGCATTGTTGGATGATTCGTGTGTTTAAATCCCATTGGGGGTAGCTCCAGGATATAGGGTTAGGCTTTTCTATAAGACGGTTGTAAACGCCACTATAACTTGAATTTTGGGTCGTGACAGAGTGGTATCAGATCCTAGAATCACTGGTCTCTCTGGCATTAGAGAAGTACTAGCAGAGTCCTGCAGATTAGTGTATAGACGTCCACATCTGATCTTTTGGAGGCTATGGGTGCCTTAGGAACTACTGCCCTCTTTGAAATCTTATCGTGTGTTGTTATCCATACTTCTTTTGGAACTTACCTTGGCTTCACAGGCATAGTTTGAGGGGTTGAGACAGCTTTCTATAATGGTGTTGGAGTATGAGGCACAGTTCTTTTATTTTTAAAGGTACGCCGGGGACTTGATATCTACCAAGGAGGAGCAAATTTTCCATTTTTTCTCACAGACTAAGGCCTGAATTTTAAGGCTATGTTGAGTTACTTGTGGTGCTACAAAAGTCATTGGTAGATGTTTTTGACCACGCTCGTCGTATGGAGATTATGACTCGCCAGTCCCAAGGGGGTAGAGAGAAGAGTTAGCGCCATCAGGGAAGATTTTCGGTATCCAGGTCAGAGGGTCATGATTTTGACCGGAGACCCTAACTGAATCGACTGTACCAGGCCTCCAGTAGCTAAGCAAGCATCTAGCCCATCAAGGGCCAAGTTTTTGGTTCGCAGAGCCATGCCAAGGGATCTCGTAGTCATGTCAAGACTGGTGATACTTCCTATGAGGTTGGGAAGCGGGGCCATTATGCCCGACATTGTCCCAGGATCCCTAGATATCGTTTATTTTATGGGTGTTTTGAGTGCAAAAGACGGGACTACTATACCTGAGATTGCCCCCAGCGTAGGGCCTTTTAGGTTGCAATGCTACCTGTTCATCATTACAAATGGTGCCACCAGTTAATGGTGGGCCACCAACCATTCGGGGGCTAGGGGAAGAGGGCTGGTGATAAGAGGTATAGGTAGGGCTTTTGGTGCACATTAGAATGGGGGACAACATCAATTTTATACTATTCCGGACAAGGCTAAGGCTGAGACCTCCGGTGCAGTTGTCACCATTACGTTGATTGTTCTTGTTTTTTTTTGCATTGACATTATTTGATCCAATATCCACAACATCTTACATATTGGTTTATTTTGCTTCGCGATTGGGTGTTGTTAGTGAGTGACTGTCTGTACTCTTTATTGTATCTACCCCTGTGGGTAACGCTTGATCTTAGGCATATTTACATGTTTTATTCCTATTAAAATCCCTTATTTTATCTTAGTTTTAAGAGCAATTGCGTATTTTGTAGTATCTTATGGATTGATATTTGTTACTTTTACTAAACCACATGATTAGTCTATTTTAGGGAATATTTAGAGCCTTCATGGATGAAAACCAAGAGGAAATGGAAGACAAAATGAATAGAGATTGTGTGAGAAAGAATTGATGAGAAAAAAGTAGGCATATGGTGAAGAAGGACCTATCACGATTGCCTTCACGTCGTGATACAAATCATGATGAGGCTGCTTCTTAGCTTGGAACTCCATCATGATTGAGATTACAACGTGATGGATGTACCATAATGATTGGGATCATGTCGTGACACCTTATAACTTTTTTCGAAAGTCCATCTTCTTTTAGGTCAAGTTAAGGGCAAAAAGGTAATTTTATGTGGCAACTATATAACCCTTGTTAAGGCGATTTTGAAAGCAGTTTTTCACTGTTGGAAATAGTTTCTTTATTGTTGGAAGTACTCTTTAGAAGGACTTTTAATCTAGGGAAAGATCTTGGAGCTGCGGTATAGGCCAGAGAATAATGGTGTACACGTTGCTTCTCTCTTATTTATATATTTTTACGTTCTTCTTTGAATGATTTGTTGTGATTATTCCAGATCTATGTGGAACTAATTCTTGTTGTTCAAGGGTTATTCTATAAACTACCAAGGTGATTATTTCATTATATATTATTTGTTTTGCGAGACTTATCATATAATTGGCCTTATGTTTCTATGCGTAGCATCTTAGTGCTTCGTGACTATTAAGATAATCTTATAAACCTAAAAGTGAACTAATCGAAAATCTGAAAAGTAGAAAGAGAAACGTAAGGAGTGAGTTCATATATAGATTATGACAGGGTTGGAAAATTGAATATGATTCTTACTATAACGAGATCTTGTACTTAGTTTGCCTCACTTGGTTTATTACTAGAAGATAACTATAATACATCTAAACTAAATTATCACAACATATGTCGATCAAAGTAGTTGTGGGATTTGTATAGATGTTGAAAAGAGGATAATCATTCCCTACTCATATATTAAACCTCAGAACCAACAATTAGACAATTCATTTAATTAATTAACTTAACTAAATATAAGTGCTAGAAAATCAATAACCCTAGTTGGAGTCATTCATTCATCGAGTAGAAACATAGTCTTCTCTAGATTAATTACCATTAGTTAATTTTATCATTCTTACTTTAATTACATTCCCAAATATATCTCTGCAAAATCTCTACTTGAATAATAATTAGAATTAGATTAATTCAGTTAAACAATTAATATGAAGTCCCTGTGGGTTTGACATCAGGCTTACAACAGTCACTATGTTACTTGTACGATCACATGCACTTGCATGTGCGTTTGGAAGACAACATGTTTTTGGTGCCGTTGCCGAGGACTTGGAAATTAACTTTTTTTTGGGGTTAAACTTTTTATTTTCAATTATTTAAGTTTTTGTATATATAATTTTTTT
>JBDJHY010146674.1:0-13004 GCA_039654485.1 Withania somnifera | reverse complement strand
TCTAGGATCATGATTGTACCTACTATACCACCAGTAGGAGAGCTAACCCTGTAGTCCAAAGCTAAAGTTGAAGAATACTAAATCAAATGTGAAAAGCACGAGTTTAAAATTGTAGTATATAAGTGAATAAAGTGGAAATGATAGAAATCAAAACAAATGCCCAAAACTCGGTATTAGTATAGTGCGAACCACTAAGTACAGAACAAAGAATCAAAATGTATAATACAACTGTGTCTCTGAATATACATGGAGATCAAAATATAAATACTAATGCCAAAGAGAAGCAGGAAAATTCGGACACCAAGCTCACCTTGAATCTTTGAAATAGAATGTGATCTGCACGAAAAGCTATCTGTAATAACGGTCGGGCACCTGTACTCAAATCTACACATGTGGAAGTGTAGTATGAGTACAAGATGCCAAAGAAATTTGTACCCAGTAAGATTCGAGGGCCCACTAAGTACATAATAATAATAAAAGCTACATATAATGGAAGACAATAAGTGGGGTCAACGAAGAAAATGGTATAGTAAGGGAAGCTAGCTACTCAAATGAGAATCAAGTATAAGTAGACAGGTATCGCTAGTTAATCATATAATAGGATCTCAGGCATTGAAGGAAAACATACCCAAAGTCTATGCAACAAACTATGTGAATAATAAAATAATTAACAGAAGTCAAAAGAAGACTAGAGGAAAATATGGACAATATACTAGTAACCTCAAGTAAACGATGAACAAATGAATAGTAATATAAGACATAATATCCCACATAACATGAAGTGTATCACTTAACCAATGATAACAATTAAGAAGTAATAAGAATAATAAAGTAATGCAATTAAACGCTGACAAATCCCCTAGAAAGAAGCACATCGTACATAGTAAACACACTCACGTAGGCCTTACATCTCATCCAAGGTACACTAAAGATAATAAATGCAGAAAATTAAATACAAACACATGAAGTAACCATTCATGTGTACGCATCTCCTCTGGTACCCGTAGGCCCAGTAGGCAGAACCCATTGAAGGCTAACCTAAATATTCCCTGTATATCCCTCCTCTATCCTATACTCCCCCTCCGTGTCACCACATCCTAAAGGTAAGGTCCATGGAGGTATGTCATAACGTACAATTTCTAAACTCATCATAACCTCACATCTCAAATCTATAAAAGCCTCAAGGGTCTCAAGTCTGGCATCTGGTGCCTCATATTAATAGTATCATCAAGTAATACTCGGCAAGTCAGGGTATACAAAACCTCAATATGACGGTATCATAAATATTCTTAATAGATCAGGTATCATAAAGTTTCCAAAACTAGTAGTGTGAGAAGTGTCAAGAAGTTGTACTTACAGTTGTACGACAACAAATGCAAGTGCCAGCGACTATACTCACTGCCGAACGGAGTCAGTCTCAAGTCCTAGAATTGATTTGTCAAATGATATTTCTAGGTGCCAAGATGTAAAACTTGGCCTAAAATAATTAAAAATAGTTTTATCAGATGCTCGATACAATTCTAAGTCTAAAACAGTTAAAAGGTTATTTCTTATATTATTATTAGATTACTATCATTTATTGATTATTATCCTTATCTGTTATTATTTCCAAAACTTGTCTCTAGCCATAATGGTTCAATAATTAGGTGGTGATACTGATCCGGCCTCAATGCACTCTCATCGAAGCCATAGGTCAAACCTCTTATGTCATGAATGCACAACATTAGCAAATATATATATGGCACTGGTATGATAGTGTAATAACAACTTCACCCGATATGATAATGTAAGAACAACTTCCTATGCCCTGCTCAGGTATTGCTAAACAACTCCAAAGTCACGGGAATCAAATAATTTTGGATGCCAACATATTGATCAATAAGGGAATGGATGAAAGAATGGTATAGGATCACTATAACCACCAAGCTACCTATCCCATGAATGCTATTTAGTACAATTGATAAAGTTATAAGCCCATGATAACCCCACGGAGCATACTTGTCGTCCAACGATAAAGCGCTGCTAGTTCACGAATAACACTTCAACTAATAGCAAACGATATAAAAATTCTCTAAAACTTACATCAAAGTATTATACATTTCAATACAATTTGAAAAATAAAATTTATGCTAAGTTTCAAATTGGGCCTAAAATCTAGCCTAAATCTAGCCTGCAGGCCCGCTCATTGGAACATAAAATAAACTTCACTACGGGGTTCCCAACATTGCTAGGAACCGGTGCTTCAGAATTGAGCACAACTTAAGTGCTGGAAGGGTTCCAAAATAGTCTGGATAGATTTGACTATAACGGAGTCAAAGATGCAATTTTTATAGATTAAATGTTGGAAATTTTGATGTATTAACGATCTAGAGGAAAAATATACTAGGGAAATGAAGAATTACACAATAATATATGGATTATGGCATGATTTTATCAACATCATCAATTGGGGCCATTAATGGAGAAAACCAAGAAATTTAAGAATTAAAACGAAGAAAACTTACCCAGAACGCGAAGGAATTGAAGAGCAACAATGAGAGGATTTTTCTAAGCCTTAGAATTATATTTAGGAGAACATTTTCACTCTAAAAATGAAGGAGACATAATGTTCTTTCAAAAATAATAAGTTGGGGTAGTGTAGCGATTTATATACTGCCAGGTACTGAAGGCATTGCGATCGTGTCCCAGTAATTGCAATCGCGTAGAGTATATTTGGACAGCATCACGATCACGTGAGAAGGATCACTATCGTGTTGAAGGGGTATCTTGCACATTATGATCGAAGATGGCCCAACGCGATCGCAATGAGTTACTTCATCTGCACCAATTGCAGGTTTTATATGAAAATTTTGCTAAACTTCAATCAGGATTACAGAAATGAGATCGAGTCCAAATTTGACAAACCAAATATGTATTTTATGTGAAAAACACCTTCCAAACTCAACAAAATTGACGAAATTGGCATCGGAGGTTGTTTGGGAGAAAATGACCCCCAACCAAGACTTAACCAAAACTAGAAAGTTTCCAACTTTCCACATAATAACTCAAATCGAGTACGAACACCTTGGAAATCGTACTGAGGGTAAAACTAGCCTAAATTTCCCATTTTGAGCTGATGGAAGCTTCAGAATTATGATCTGACACTCCGAACACAAAAATACCACCCAAGCACCAAAATAGGCCTTTAACTTAACTAAATCCACAAATGTGCATAAATTGCAAACAAAAACTCTGAAACACAAAATTAAGGTCATACTTGACTTTGTTTGGCATTCCGGAGCTAACAGAACTATCAAAATTTAATGTCGAGCTTGTCTTGAAGGAAAATTGACTTTAGTCAACGACCACTTAGTTTTAGGCTCTAAAACATGCAATTTGAGATATTTCTCAATCAAGCCATTAGGAATTCGAAAAACCAGTTCTATAACGTCATAAATTACTTGGGGAAGCTAATGAAATGCTCTAGAATGTAAAACGTCATGTATTTCTCTTAAATGACCATGAGGGTCATTACAAGCATTAATTAGTCAAATGATATTTCCTTATGTAAGGGTGTGAGCCTGGACTAAAACAAGTGAATATAGTAATACTGGGTGCTCGATACACTGTCGAGTCAAAAATATTAAAAGTTCCTATAACTTATATCATTTTCAAAATATTCCAAGTTATCATATGTTATGTCATTATCCATCGCTATCCTTATTATTAGTATTTAGTCTCCATGACATCGAAAGCGGTGATATGATCCCTGACCCCCAACCCTCAGTCCCAATGCAGTCTCAACAAGACCCTATGGCTCAACCTCTCATAGAATGAATGCATAACACATAATATACATAGCCAACCTATATGTCATGACCCGATTTCGCGGATCATGATGGCACCTACTATACCACTTGTAGGAGAACCAAACCCCATAGTCCGAAGCTGAAGCGGACGACTGCTACATTAATTGTGAAAGAATATCAAAACTCATATAAAAATAGTAAAGTTTTGAAGAATTAATAAAATTAAACAACCACCTAAAATCCTGTATTAGTGTCAAACGAACCACTAAGTATAGAATAATAAAACTGAAGGATGTATATAGTGTCCAAAATGTCTTCGAAATACAATGGAGATCAATAAAACATAAGTCTGAAGAGAAACAGGATGAAGATGGATGCTAAGCTCACCCTGAATCTCCGATCTAAATGGAATCCGAATGAACAACGGTCTGCGTACCACGAACGGAAACCTATACTCGGATCTGCATAAGTGAAAGTATAGTATCAGTACAAGTCACTGAAGCAACCCATACTAAGTAGGCTTCGAGGGTCCGCTGAGCACATAACAAAAATAAAAGCAGTAAATAACAGAGTACAAGAAAAAGGGACACAGAAGCAAATAGGATAATACAGGAAACTAGCTACTCAAGTACGAAACAAGTGTCACAGAGACTGATAGTGCTAGCTAATCACATAACAGGACCACAGGTAATGAAAGAAAACGTACCAGACATCCTTGCAACAATATATGTGAAATATAAAATTAATAAAGGGAATCAAGGAAGATAGGATTAAAACATGGTCGGTATACCGGTAACCTCAAGTGAAAGGATAATTTAATGAATAGAATTAATAAACACTAATTCCACATAAGATGAAGCAACAAGTAACTAACAATGATAGATAAGCAGTAATATGAATAATAAGTAAAGCAATTAAACACTGAAAAGTCCCCCATAAGAAATGCAACGTACACAACAACATTCTTACCCATAGGCCCCCCATCCGACCTATGAGCACACTGAAGAAAACAAGTGCAGAAAAGTAGCAAACATATGATTTTCATAGAACCTCACATCCCACTCTTAGAACCACAATGAATCACAATCGGCTCCTCGTACCTTGCAATAGTATTATCCCGCCAATATCTAGTGCTTCATTTTTGTGTTATCCACCGGCACACAATGCCTTATGTCAATCATATTGTATCAGTAACATCCGCTAGCCGTACTCGACAAATCAAGGCGTTCAATGCCAAAGTATATGTATGTGTGGTAGTATAACTTATGGTCATCTATAATCATTATCATCATGTCTCCACAACCACTAGTCTGTGTGTGTCAAAAATCTATAATTACTACCGTTACGACGACGGTCTTAAGTCTTAGCACTGTACTCACTGCCAAACAGAGTTGGTCTCAAATCCCAACATTTATTAGTAAAAAAAGTTATAAATATAAGTCCTAGTGGCAGGAGCTGAAGCCTGGACTAATACAAGTAAAAACAATATTACCGGCTGGTCCATACCATGTCGAGACTAAACTAGAAAAAGACAATTCCTTATATTATTCTTACTGTGTTCTCATTTAGATCTTTATACTACCATGAAATTCTATCGTCAAAACATCTACTATGGATCTTTATCATCCATTTATCTGCTAGCCATCAAGGCTTATAGTCAAAAGGTGATACTACCCAGCCCCAATGCACTCTCATTTGAGCCTTAGGCTCGGTCACTCCGTGTCATGAATGCACAACATATCAACAAAACATAAATACAACATATATAATCATGAGATATCCACATCCTATGCCCTGCATAGGTATTTATAAGCACATACTAAGTCTTGGCCCCATATCACTCAGGTGGCAACACATCAATGTCAATATAGAACGGATGAAAGAGTGGTACTGGGGTGCTACACGACCTAGCTACCCCAAGGACGTTATTTGGTACAATTGTTAAATCTATAAACCCAGAGATAGCCCCACGGAGCCTACCTGTCGTCCGATGACAAAACTTTGTAATATCACGAATCGTACTCCGACAGATATCAAACATGCTCCAAATGATGTAAAACTTGTTCTAATGAATTTTATATGTTAATACGAGTCTAACAGTGCAATTTATAATGGATTCCGAACTGGGCCCAAAAGGCCTAAAATGGGCTTGCGGTGACCGCTTACCAAAATTGTAAACAAACTTCACCACGGGGTTCCCAACGCTGCCAGGAACCTGTGCCCTAAATTTGAGCACAATGCAGATGCGGGAAGGGCTTTGAATCAACCCTGACAGATTTGAACCAGAAGGGTTTAAGGGTTTAATCTTTACAATTAAAATGTTGGAATTACGATGAATTAATGATTCTAGGAGCAAAGTGTTTTCAATTAACAAAGAATTATACGAAAATAATTGAGTTATGGGATGAGTTTGTCACTTCATGCTATAAGCCATTAATGGAGGAAAACTAAGAAAATAAGGAAGAAGAAGAGAAGGAAACTTATCCCAAATTCGTGTAGCATTCGATGGAAATCGTTGAGGTGAATTTATTTGATCTTAGAATGGTGTTTGGAGAAGTATTTGTCTCATTGGAATGGAGAGAAATGGTGTAGGGTTGAAATAATAAGAAATAAGGTTGCTGTTGGATTTAATGCTGCCAGTCGCGATGTATCGCTATCGCATCCCTCTTCTGCGATCGCGTTGCTTGAAATTTTATTACCTATCACGATTGCGTGGATTGCTCCGTGACCATAAAGAAGGATTTGCACTGGTCATAGCGATCGCATGCTACTTGATGCGATCACGTAGGGGGAAGAAAATGTGCATTGCGATTGCGATATTGGGGCTATGATCGCGCTGAAGGGTCACCGTACCAGTTGCAGTTTCCCTTCTGTAGTATTACAAATTCCCAACAGGGGGGTTCGGGGATCAAATGACATCTAATTTTGATAATCCAAATATGTAAAAAGAAAGGAAAAGATATTTTGGACTCAACAGAATTGGAAAAACTGAATTTCGAGGCCGTTCACTCAAAATGACCACTCAAACCAAGAGGGCCAAAAGTACATTTCTCCACCAACACCTCGAAATTGTGACGACAGGTATGAAAATTATACCAACACCTCACCTAGCCTAAATTCATCATTTCGAAGCTACTGGAAACGTCCAAATTCCAATTTGACACTCTGAACATTGAATTACCACACAAGCTCCACTTTATGCTTCAAACTTAACTAAATTCCACAATTTTGCATAACATGCAAACGAAACCTCCAGAACACAAACTTAAGGTCAATATTGACTTTGTTTGGTATTTAGGAGATAACAAAACTATTGGAATTAAAGTTCGAGCTAGTCTTGAAGGAAAGTTGAGTTTGGTCAATAAGTACTTAGTTTTAGGCTCTACATTAGGGAATTTGAGATATTTCTCCACTTAGTCGCCAGAGATCAGAACTGTCGGTCCCAACAAGTAATAAATGACTTGGGGAAAGTATCAAAATACTCTAGAATGCAAAGAGTCGAGTATTTATCATAAATGACCATGGGGGTCATTACAACATCCACTACTAAAAGGACTTTCATCCCCGAAAGTGAAGTAAAGGTAAGGAGTAGATGGGAAAAGAATGTACCTGATGCCTCAAACAGCTATGGATACTGCTTCTGCATCTCACTCTCGATCTCCTACATAGTTCTTTAACTGAACAGTTACTCCACTATACCTTAAAT
Source organism: Withania somnifera (assembly GCA_039654485.1). NCBI lineage: Eukaryota > Viridiplantae > Streptophyta > Magnoliopsida > Solanales > Solanaceae > Withania > Withania somnifera. The sequence goes on along the minus strand of JBDJHY010146674.1, from coordinate 5,510 downwards.
ACTGGAATCTTCCTGGATCTCAACTTTCTCACTTCCTTAGACAAAATCCTCATTGGCTCCTCAACAAGGGATAGGTTCTCATCCAATTGTACTGAATCCTCATGGATAACATGTGACTCATCGGGTATATACTTCCGCAACATAGAAACATGGAATATCGAATGCACAATTGACAACATAAGAGGTAGTTCCAACCTATAGGCAACATCACTAATCCTCTCCAATATCTCATATGGCCCGATATACCTGGGATTAAGCTTTCTACGCCAATGAAACCTTATCACACCATGCATAATCGATATTCCCAAGAACACCTTATCACCAACTCCAAACTCCAAAGCACAAAGCAGATGGTTAACATAGCTCTTTTTCCTACTTTGGGATGCTCTTAGCCTATCCTGAATCAATCAAACCTGATCTAAAAAATCACGCAGTAAGTCTATAGACTGGAATCTGGCCTCAAAACCATCAAACCAACCAATCGGTAATCTACAACGCCTACCATACAATGCCTCAAATGGTGCCATATCAATGCTGGAGTGATAACCATTATTATAAGTGAAATCCGCCAATGGTAGGTGCTGATCCCAAGCACACCAAAATCTATCACACAAGCTCTCAACATATCCTCTAACACCTAGATAGACTGCTCAGACTGTCTATCTATCTGCGGATGAAAAGCTATGCTTAGATGCACCTCGGTACCCAAATCTTACTGAATTGACCTCCAAAACTGTGAAGTGAACTGGGTGCCTCTATTAGAAATGATAGATACAGGAAAACCAAACAATCTAACCACCTTACGAATGTAGATTTGAGCCAGACGCTCAGCATTATAGAAGGAATGAGTAGGAATGAAGTGCGATGACTTGGTTAGTCGATCTACAATTACCCAAACTGTATCAAAACCTCTGCTAGTATGTGGCAACCCAGAAAAAAAGTCCATTGTTAATCGCTCCCATTTCCAATCCGGGATAGGAAGTCTTTGCATCAACCCATCTGGTCTTCGATGCTCATACTTAACATGTTGGCAGTTCAAGCACTTAGAAGCATACTCAGCAATGTCTTTCTTCATCCCACTCCACCAATTCAACTATCATAGGTCACAATACATCTTGGATGCACCAGGATGAATAGAATGCCTGGAACTGTGAGCCTCACATAAGATCAACTGCCTCAAATCACCAACCTGAGGTACACATGTACGACCATCATACCGAAAGTACCATCTGCATCAATAGAAGCTCGGCCGACCTCTCCAGCTAACACCTCTCCACAGAGGGCAACCAACCGCTTATCTTTAAACTGATGCTCTCGAATCTGGTCTATCAAGGAAGACTTGGTATCAACACATGCCAATATACACCTTGGGTCTGAAAGATCAAGCCTAACTAATCAATTAGCTAACAACTGGACCTCTACTGCCAATGGCCTCTTAGATACTGACAAGGCTGCTAGGCTACCCATACTGTCTGCCTTCCAACTCAAGGCATCTGCCACTACACTTGCCTTGGTTGGATGATATAGGATAGAAATGTCATAGTCTTTCAGCAACTCGATCCAACTCCGCTTTCTAGAATTCAACTCCTTTTGGTTCATAATATACTGAAGAATGCGATAGTCAGTGAAGATCTCATACCATATAGAAAATGCCTCCAAATTTTAAGTGCAAACACTACCGCTGCCAACTCTAAGTTATGTGTGGGGTAGTTATGCTCATGCACCTTCATCTGCCTCAAAGCATATGCAATAACTCGACCCTGATGCATCAAAACACACCCTAAATCAACACTAAAAGCATCACAATACATAGAGAATCCTTGACCCTCTATTGGCAAGGTCAAAACTAGCACTGAAGTCAATAAATATTTGAGCTTAGCAAAGCTCAACTTACAATCCTCCGACCATGGAAAGGCAACATCCTTCATTGTCAACTTGGTAAAATGTGCTACAATAGAAGAGAACCCCTCGACAAAACTATGAATCTCAGAAATAGAAGTCAATCTTGGCCAATCTCGTATAGCCTGAATCTTTGATGGATCAACTTTTTCCAGCCTTGGACACTACATGTCCAAAAAATGCAACAGACTCTAACCAAAACTTATATTTTGAGACTTAGCATACATCTTACATTCTCTCAGCATCGAAAAAATCAATCTCAAGTGCTGCTCATGATCTGACTTACTTTACGAATACACCAATATATCATCTATAAACACAATCACAAATGAGTTCAAGTAGCGCTTAAGCACCCTATGCATCAAATCCATGAATGTTGTTGGGGTATTAGTTAACCCAAAGGACATAACCAAAAACTCATAGTGACCGTAGCCAGTCCGGAAAGCTGTCTTAGGAATATCCTTTGTGCGAATATGCAACTGATGATAAACAGACCTCAAATGAATTTTTGAGAACACCGCTACTCCCTGTAGCTGATCAAATTGGTCATCAATCCTCAACATAGGATATTTATTTCTCACAGTAACTTTATTCAACTACTGATAGTCAATACACATTCTCATCATACTATTTTTTTTTTCACAAATAGAACTGGTGCACCCCAAGGTGACACACTAGAATGAATAAAACCTTTATCTAATAGATCCTGAAGCTGAACCTTCATCTCCCTCAACTCAGCAGGAGCCATACAATAAGGAGCAATAGAAATGGGCTTAATGCCCTTCTCTAAGTCAATAGCACAATCAATATCATGCTATTGTGGTAGGCCTGGTAAGTCGGTCAAAAATACATCAACAAACTTAGAAATAATAGGAATATACTCAGGAGTAGGGGTATCAACCTATATATCACGAACATAGGGTAAATATGGCAAACATCCCCTCTCTACTAGTCTCCTAGCCTATAGGCACAAAATAAAACCTGTCGGTGCGCGGCTACTAGAACCCTGCCACACTATCGGAGATGAACCTGGTAATGCTAAGGTGACAGTATTGGCATAACAATCCAAAACCACATGATGTGGAGACAACCAATCCATACCTAGTATGATATCAAAATCCACCATATCTAGTAACATCAAGTCAGCCCATGTGTCTAACCCGCCAAAAAAAATCAAACAAGATCAGATCACCCGATCCACTACTAAAGAATCCCCTACTAGGGTAGCAACATGCATAGACATAGACATCAAAACTGGGCAGCCCTAAATTGTGTACAAAATAATACGACACATAAAACATGTAGACCCAGGGTTAAATAAGGCTGTCACAGGTATGGAACACACAGAAACCAAACCTGTAATCACCGTGTTAGAGGCCTCAGCCTCAGGTCGAGTAGGAATGGAATATAATTGGCAATCACCAACGTGTCAACCACCACCACGACCATCACCCCTACCATACTAGCCACCACCTCTATTACCACCCTGTTCCCCACCTCTAACTGGCGGAGGCAGTGCTCTCACTAGCTATTCAGCTACTGGAGCAGGCTGAATAGCTCCCTTCTGAGGACAATATCTAGCATAATAGCCTACAAGGACACACTCATAACATAGTCCAGATGGCCTACTCTGTCGGGCTCCTCCACCATAACACATATGTCCACTCTGTTGTAATAAACCGACCCTTCTGGAAAACTGTGTAGTCGATAAAGATGAAACCTTGAGTAATGCCTGCACCGACCTACTAGAATGGCCCTGCAGCTGATGGAAATGACTGCGGCCCCTAGAACCTCTGCGCTGATGCAACTCACGATGGAGGGGTTCTATAGAGTTAGCATCATCAACTATGGCCTGGAACGGAGGACCATCAGAAATCAATAGGGCCACCGCCTTGATAAGCCTATCCCTCAATCCATATGCAAACCTGTGGACCCTCTTCGCCTCTGTAGGTATAAACTCCACCCCGTAAATTGCAGCAAATGGAAATGACCATGGCCCCTAGAACGGGGCCTACTATAACCTCTTCGATGTCATTGCCTCTTCTTGTTACGCTAACATGACTCACAATTGAGGGCTTCCATAGAGTTAGCATGATCAACTACACCCTAGAATAGACAACCATTAGAAACCAATGGGCCCACTGCCTCGTGGAGCCTATCCCTTAATCCATATGCGAACCTGCGGACCCTCGGACCCTCTCCGCCTCTATAGGCATAAACTCCACCCTTAGTTGATGGAATTCGGCCTCATACTTTGCCACAAACATCGCTCGCTACTCTAACTTACAGAAATCTTCCCTCAGGTGCTCTCTCTCAGCCCTAGAAATGAACTTCCTCATAAACACCTCATAGAGCTAAGCATAAGTTGGCTGCGATGAATCGGCGGGTCTACAAACTAAGAATGCCCACACTATTGCTTTGCTGAACCACGCATCTCATAAGTGGTGAAAGCTACTCCATGGGTATATAATACTCCCATATTAGTCAATCTCTCCTTGCATTCAACCATAAACTCTTGAGCATCCTCCCCCAATGCTCCAGTGAATCTGGGGGGATTCAATCTCAAAAACTAAGTCAAGAGCTTTTGCTTCATGTTTGACATTGCTCAATATTGATCAATAGTAGGAGAAATGGTAGGTACTGGCAAAACCTAGATAGGTGTAGAAGAAACTAGTGGCACTGCCTGCATTGTAGGCTATGCTACCAGGACTACTGGTTGTGTCCCATCTATAAGAGGGCCTCCCAAGGCACTAAGTAGATCCCATAGCACGCTGCGAATATCTGGAGATGGTGTTGTAGCAGGTGTAGGAATAGATGTTGTTGTTTGTGTTGCAACTGGTACCGCAATAGGTACTACAGGCACTAGTAGAACTTATACAGTAGTAGCTGGAGTAGGCACTCCAGCTGGTGCCTCAGTCATCTTATTAGCTGCAGATGAACGTGTGCACGACATCTGCTAAAGTGGGATGACAATGAGTGAGAATTTCAAGAAACCTTCAAGGATATATGCACGATACAAGATTCAAAGGAAAGAGTCAATTTTCCTAAATGTCACTATACCCTCCCAAAGATAAGCAATGGACATATCCGTACCTATTTGCTGGACTCTACTAGACATTTATTTTGTACACTGACGCCGATGAACCTAGGCTCTAATACCAAATTTTCATGACCCAATTTTATGGATCATGATAGCACCTACAATACCACCAGTAGGAGAACCAAACCTCGTAGTCCGAAGAAGAAGTGGAGGACTACTACATTAAATGTAGAAGTATATCAAAAGTTAAGATAAAATACTATTTTGCAAAAGTCATAAAGAATAACATCATCTACCCAGAATTCTTGTATCAATGTCAAACGAACCACTAAGTATAAAAATGATAAAACTAAAGTAAATATAGCTTAAAGATGTATATGAAATACAATGGAGATCAACAAAACATAAGTCCAAAGAGAAATAGGAACAAGCTAGACGCCAAGCTCACCCTAAATCTCTGATGTGAATAAGAACCGAACGAACAGCTATCTGTATCACAAATGGGAAACTATACTCGGATCTGCATATGTACAAGTGTAGTATGAGTATAAGTTGCCAAAGCAACTCGTAC
>JBDJHY010146657.1:0-13004 GCA_039654485.1 Withania somnifera | reverse complement strand
AAAAAAAAAAAAAAAAAAGAATTAAACATGAAATTTCACTCTTAAGAAGATAAATACCATTTTTTTCAAGAATATGATCTCTATGAAAAAATAAAGTAATAGGATCCTTAACATATAATATTCTCAAATATTCCCTCCAATTCAAATGACCAACTTTATTAACAAAAACACTAACTTACAGCCCATTAATCATGTCACAAAGCTCCTTAATTAGAGAACTACAATGACAAGAAAGATGATCAACACAAGAATCATATGATAATTTACTATCAATCACATTACAAGTGTCAACACTAGATGGAAACAAATTGATCTTACAATAAAATGTAAATCGGTGTTTAATAAGATAATATGGTGCATAAAGACCCTCAACAAAGACATTATCACAATATGAAAAAAAATCACATGACAATGTACTACCATACTACGTATAACTTTCAACACTAGGTGAACACAAATTGATTCTTATAAGAAGAGTCAAACTAGTCATTAATTGGATCAGCTAGTGTATCCACTCTCTCAACGTGCATATTGTTAACACAGGGAAAGGAATCAGTAATCTCACATGAAGACAATATGTTAATCATAATTTTTTATCAAAAGAAGTGTCAATTTTATCTATTTTACCTTGATCTCACAAGAAGGATATTTTTTACCTTGGAGTGGAATTCTTATACAAGTGTTGCACCATACTTCAAAATATGATGACACACCCTCCAACTAATTGGAAAATACATCAACAAATTTATCTAATAATTATCTCATTCAACACGTCTTCCCAAATAAAAATCGTATTTGATTCTTTTGAAGCTTGTGTTCCTCCATTTGTCTTGCTTGAATCTACATTAAGAATCTTTACAAAGAGAAGGATAAATAAAAGTCATCTTGGGTTATCTCAACCCTCTCACTTCATTCTTCACATCCTTTCGTTTTTCCACTCTTTGGTTTCCCATTTTTTACTCCCTTACCCCTCTTAATATTTTCTATATAAAATTCATAGGACTTGGAATAATGATTTTAGGTGCATTTGGCACTTATTTGCCATATTCTATCTACTTTCTATCTTTGATTTTAGGATAATAGTGTGTTAATGAGAGTATATAACAATTTATATTTGAATGTGTGATGAGAATCATGAATAGATTTCTTATGGTGTAATTTAATAAATAATAAAGTTAAAATTACCAAGGAAATACTAGAAGATCTCTCTAGTTAAATCAAACTAAGTTATTCTTGTTTTATGTCAGAGTTTGATTTGATTTATGTTATGTATATTCTAATGTTTTTGATCATATATATTATTAGAATATGGGATATTATAAAGGTTTATGGGAGATTATAAATTTTACATTTGACACTTAAATGAGCTAAATAATCAGTTAAACAAGAGACAATTTTAACTAGTGGAATCAAGCTACTTTGATTGTATGTTTATGCGTATTGGGTATTGATCATTGTGTGATGTTTGTTCTAATGTTTATATGAGTTGTTTTAGGTGAAAAATTAAGCATGGTATAAGATTTTTTGAAGTGAAAATACCAAGGAGGAATTCATGGTAAAGTCTAGTTAATATTAAATGAAAAAAACATATGTTTAGAGAGGCCTAGTGTGCCACAGAGGTGGTTTGACATGTTTCCTTATGTGCCACAGCCTTGGAGGCCTGTAAATATTTAGAAATACAATAAAAAAAATGCCAAAAACCATATGGTTCAATACATAGACTATTCCATGTTGCTTGGCATGCGCGACAGACAAAGTAACCCGTTAGAGAGCAAAATCGAGAAAAACTATCTCAAAACACACTTCAAATTAGGGACTTGAAAGTAATTGTATCCTAAATTTTAGTGGCTTATTTTTCATGACATAAATTCATAGCTTAAGTTTAGTTATTCATATTCCCATACATCTTTGGTAGATCACAAGAATTGGAGATAAATTGAGACATCAAGGAGCTCAAATTGCGGTTCTTTGTTCTTTTACTTCTCTTTCTTGTATTGTTACTTCATGAAATTCTATACGGTGATTCTTTATAATAATATGAGTGTATAATGAATGCATAAATTAATGGGTCTATTCTTAATGAATGCATAAATTTACTTCATAGTTGGCTTAATATTTATCGTTTCATGTGATTGTTCTATTATTCTTGTTTTTCTACTCTAAAGAGTCACAAACTTTAGGACAAAACTAAGTCTAAAAAAGAATTTATCATAGGGAGTGGAGGGATGATATGAAAAATATAGAGAGTATGGGTCATGCATTAATACATTAGAGGCTAATTATTAAAGATGATTTACAGATAGGATACAGATATACCTAATTACTCCACTTGGTTACCAAATGGAAAGATAGTTTAATGCATCTGAATTAGAGACTCACATCCTCGCTCAACAATATAATTGTGAGACTAATTTTGGCAAATGACTTAAACTATGACCATTTTATATTTTTAATATCAACCCTATAAAACAACTATCAAGATGACCACCTACACTAACTAGAAGCCATAACTATCCACAGATGTGAAGTATGTCAAAAGCCCCGGAGCTCTCATCAATTTTGATTTCTCCTACAAATTTATTATCACTATTATTTTTATATCATAGATTAAAATGAACATTTATTATAATATTGTTACCAAACCACACTTTGTAAATTTAAAAGTCAAATCAAAATTAGTAATTTGCTAACACAAGTTCCTTGTGTATGACAACCTGACATTTAATAGAGTTGCTTTATTGCTTGAACAATCACGTATAATTGCTTGTGAAAAAGTCACAATATATTTTTGGCATTTTTGCAAGGTACTTGATTAAAATTAGTGAATTTCTAGTTTTGTTATTATTATTTTATTTTATAAGTTCTAACAACTTTGTCTTAGCTATTCATCTTTCAAGTTTAGACCTGTTCATATAGTAAGCAGGATCTGGATAAGGATTTGGTTGAACCATATACTAAACCTGTGCGACACTTACATCGATTGAAAATATAAGCATCACTTCTTTACCCAATACCGTAGGTTGAGAAGGATCAACATGTCGAGGTTGTTCCTAATAGAATGACATCAGTTATGACTGCATAGCAAACTGGCAATCCCAATCATAACCACTGCCACCTATTATATTATAAACCGAAAGTACAAGGATATTTGAGCTAATAAAATATATGGTGTAATTATTGCACACAAGAATGCAATTCACTGGTCTCCCACAAGAGGATCCATAGGTCTATATTCAGAACTTTTTAGAGATCAGTGACACTTTCATCCCTATAGAGTATCCATAGACTATGTAACACTTGCACTTTTTTCGTTCTCAATTTTAGTAGAATTCAAAAATGATCAAATATAGAGCCCTTGGATTCTATCACAATTTGGGATAATTTAGAAAGAAATGAACTCATCTGATTTTTCCCTTTAGGTAAAATTGCTAAGAAAAGAAGTGATATCGTAAGTTTCATGAAGAAGCCTTAGGAAAATTTATACCAAGCTTGGTAGCATTTTAAAAAGGATGCTTAGATATGATGCTCATCATCAATAGAGTAATGTGATATTAGCCTCCACCTTTGTTGAAAGTATTAACCCATATACTAAAATTTTGTTGGATTCAGCTGTAGGTGGTCAAGCTCTTGAAAAAATATATACAGAGCTATACACCCTTTTGGACAGAATTTCACAGGGTAATCTAGATTGGCATAATGATGCCTCAAGAGCTTTTGGTGAATAAAGTTTTAGGCTAGTTAGGAGTGAATGCTATCACAACATTGGATGTATGGTTATCTAGTTTCTAAAATTAAATAATGATTCAATCTAACAAGATGAGCATAGCTCAGGGTCAAGCTCCAACTAATGTTTTTCAACTAGTGCAACAAGTTTTTGACTTAGTGTGAAGTCTGTGGAGGTAGTAATCATTATGAAACCTTTTGTGGGCCTAATCCAGTGTTAGTGAATTTTATGGGTAATGCATCAAGGGGAAACTAGAATTTTTGTAATACTTAAAACAAAAACTAGAAGACTTAGATCAATCATGCATGGGGTTTAAATTAGATAGTAGGTCAAAGTTTCCAACAACAAGCTCACACTAGGAACATGGAAAATATTCTAACATAGATCATGACCAACCAGACATAGATAATAGAAAATTAAAGCTTGAAATAAATTTTAAGAGCCAATAGCTTGTAAATCTAAATTTAGAGAAGCAAGTTGGTCAAATAGCTCAAGCTCAGAGTATAATAACTTAAAGTCATTTTCTTGTGATACATATAAAAAACCTGAGCAACTTATAGAAATAACCTTAAGGAGTGGTAGCGATTTTATTGATACACCTCTAATGCAAAATCATTGGGTGCCACAGAGTTGACAAGATTGACAAAAGTTGAAAATAAATTTGTAGAATGAGTAGTAGAGAAGAGGAGGAAGTCTATGTACCCTACTTTCTAAGCCAACTGAACAAGCAGAAAAGAGACTACCACAACCATATTCATAAAGGTTCAATAAAGTATAAAAGGATGCATCCTTCAAAAAGTTCTTTGACATGTCCAAAGCAGTACACATTAACCTTATCTTGTTATATATTTTTCATGGTATTCCTAAGTATTTTAAGTACTTGAACGATGTGGTGTCCAAAAAAAGTCTTGGAGATACTAAAATGGTAGCACTTATTTAAAAAAAAGTCTATAGTGATGAGTAAGATTCCAACGAAGCTCAAAGACCTTGGTAGTTTCACCCTCCCCATAAAAATTAGTGAAAGTGATATTTTTCATGCTTTAATTGCTTTAGAGGAAAGAATAAACTTGTCCCCTTTCTTTATTAAATACACTTGGGATTAGGTAAACTAGACCTTGCTTATTGGTGATGGAGATGGAAAATAAAACTAAAGTAGTGTCCGAATGATTTATTGAGGATGTTCTCATTAATTCCTGCTGACTTTATTGTTCTTGAATATGATGTAGATAACAGGATGTCAATCATATTAAGATATCCATTCTTAGATACTGGTGGAGTCTTGGTAGATGTTAAAAAGGAAAATATCAAGATGTGAGTATATGAGGAAGAGGTGGTTTTTCTGGAGTATACATAGCAATTGACACACCCTCACACTCCTGAAACTTATTTATGATCACAACCATAAAAGATGATGATTGTAGGTTGTACGAGTGCAAGCTTGTCATTACCTCTTCTAACTCTCGCATGGAAGTGCCCAAAAAAAGCTGAGTAAGACTGATCCTAACAAATCTAAATGTGCTTCTCACAAGAATGTTAAGATAAGAAAAGGTGAAAAGCCTAGGTCGAACACTTGAAATTTAGTATAAGAAGAATATGGTGCCCATCAATGAGGAAGAGGTTGAGAGAATATGGCTAATGGTTGTGATATAAGTTATGTCGCGATAATAAACCAGGTATTTCTTGGGAGGAAAATGAGTCAAGGTTGTTTTTATCATTTATGTTTTTTATCCCCTTTGGAATTTGTTTTTTTTTTTTTTTGGTTTATTGGTTTAGGGAATGTCTGAGTACCTGAGATCTAATCGAAGGAAGATGTAAGGGACAAGTATGGGTCCTTCTAGGCCTCTTTGATACATATGATTTTATTGGATATGCCTAGAGGCCTCTAGGAGTATTTCCAATCCTTATTCTGAATTTATACTTCAGTGAAAAAGTATAGTTTTAAGTGTGGGGTGGGAAATATTATTATCTATTTATTTAGGATAAAGTGTGTTATAGGATTCTTTTGGTTATTTATGTAATTTGTTAAAAAAATTGAAAAATATAATGATTTTGTTTTAGTATTTTTAGTTTATTTTTCTACTAGGTAAAAGTACATATCTCTTTTAAATTTTTAGGAATAATTTAAAAAATTTTAGTCATAGTGTAGGAAAATTTTCAAACAATGGATGGATGATGACCGTCTTGAGGGAAAATCGTCCATTAGGATTTAATAAGTAGAACCTTTTGTGGATTAGATACTAGGTGCTCTTGCTAGTCTATATATGACTACATGATGCAAGTCAATTTTTAAATCACAAGCATGTTGTTATCATTTGAATAACTACTATTGAGACAACTAGCACGTTTATTTAACTTTAATGTGATTTAACTTAAAGTTGAATTCTTGCAAGTTACTTGGTTAAGAGACTATAGGGATCCTTATTGAGTTGAACATGTTCCATGTTTGTAAGGTTTTTTGTTATATCTGATGTTTTCATATTGATTTCTAAAATTTTTCTAGTGTGGTTACAAAGCCTAATGACGAATATTGAATTTAGGAGATGATAGGTATTTCTATGATAGCCAAGTTTTATCACTTGCTCTATCTACCCTCAGTATATGATCTTAATTAGCCCCATTGAGCCTTTAGCCTATTCTTTAGTAGTCATACATAAAACTTATTCTATTTATTCCATTAGACCTAATTTTATCAAAAATTCCTAAGAACTTTAGTTGAAAAGCAAAGTGGATATGGAGTGTGAAATTTAAGAAGACAATAGGTGGAGATAAAGCTCTCAAAACAATAGCTATTAGTGTGTTTAAAAAGTTTATGTGTCAGTGGTAGGGAGTAGCGAAAAAATTGCAAAAGTGTTTCAAAAACACTATCAAACATTCCCTAACTTAAAATATGAGATCTACCTTAAAGATATGGACAAAATAAAGAAAGTTGAAGGAGATAAGACTGGAGAACGAGATAAGTTTATTGAAGAAGATCCCAAATAAAATTTTTATGTATTAAAGTGTTTAAGGAAGATAATTTCTATTAGTAAACAGATTAGTTCCTACCCATTTCTTAGCCTTCATTACAACCATTAAGTCCTACTTGATATAATAATTTTATGTTCTTTTTTTAATGGAGTATTAAAATAAGGTAAAATTTATGGTTCATCCTATGTGGCATGTTAATTCTTAGTGAGATGAACGTAATTCTTTTCTTACATCCAATCCTGTGATAAATTGCATACTTGTAAGTGAATATGGGTGACTCTTTTATAGTGAGAGGAATATGTTTGATGAGGTATTGGCCATTTATATGATCTCTTGATTGAGCAAGATTCATGAGTAACTAATATTATGGATTCAATTCTTGAGGCTAGGAGGTTTAAAGTTGCATTCATATGTTTTCAATTGTGAGTCTAACATGCTTAGTGTAAAACTTACTATCTGTGTTAGTCAATGTAGTTCAATATTGAGTGTCTTGTTTGAATTAGTGATGATAGGGTCTTCCTTGATATACATGATTTTAAGGAGTTTTTCAAGGATGAACAAGGTTTTAAGTATGGGGTGGTGATCTTAGGTGTATTTGTGCACTACTACATTCTAGATTTATCTCAAGGATAACTTAGAGTGTAGTTGAGAATACCTAGTGATATTCATATAAATGTGTGATAAGTCTCATTAATAGATGGTTTAATGTGAAATTGAATCAATAATAAATATAAAATGACCAAGGAAATACTTGAAGAGTTCACTATATAAACCGGGGTAACTTATATTTGTTCTTCTGTTGGTTTGATTTGCTTTCTGTTATAAATGTTCTAATCCTTTTGATATGATATTTCAGGAGACTATAAAATATTATTTATGTGAAATTTAACTCTACGCATGAGCTAAATAATCAAGGCAACAAGAGACAAGTTTAACCAGTGGAACCAAGCTACTTTGGTTGCATATTTATGTGTACTGGGTATTGATATTTGTGTAATGTATGTTATAAAATTTATATGATTTATTTTAGTTGAATAATGCATCATGATATAATATATTTTGATGTAAAACTACCAAGGAGGAAGTCATAGGAAAGTTTGGTTGGCGTTAAATAATGAAACACATGTTTGGAGAGGCCTAGCATGCCACGAAGGTGGTTTGGCACATCTCCTAACATTCAACGACCTTGGAAGCCCAAATAGCTTATTTTACTTAACCTATGAACTATAACAGAGATTTAATGGAACATATACGGAATAACAAATGTGGTTCCATGTTTCTCGAAACACGCAACAGATAAACTAACACGTTAGAGAGCACAACTGGGCAAAACTCACACAAAACACACTTCTAGCTTAGGTACTTGATGATAATTGTATCCTAGACTTTAGAGAATAATTTTTATCTACCTAAAATCCTGGATAAAGGGTACTTAGTCGTATTTTAAATACATCTTTGGGACCACCCGAGGTGGAGAGAAAACAAGACATCAACTACCTCACATTAGGGTTCCTTGTTAATTTACTTTTGTTCGTTGTAGTTTTACTTTATGAACTCCTATATGGTGATTGTTTGTAATAATATGAGTGTCTAAATAACCTCTTTCTGGGTTTCAGGTTATCGATCATGTATAATGACCTTTCTAGTCATGTTTATGATACCATACTTTTCTTGCATCTTAGAGCTTTCCTATAGTGGCCCAAGTCATTTATGACTTGTTAGAACTTGTGTTACAATTCTTTTGTTGTTCATTCGGTTATTATGTTTGTTTAATTTTTTAGAGAATTAACTCTTGAAATTATTAACTTCAGTCAATATTCTTTGAAAAAGAACTCAGAATTGAATTTTGGTAGTTCGGCTATCTCCGTAACATGGATTTTGTCATAGATGAATTCTTGGTTTGTTTTTGAAAGACTTCATTGTGATTTTTTCAAGATCTATGTGTTTTTGATTTTTGGAGTTCAAAAGTTTAACTTCGATCAACTTTTAGTGATCAAATCCTCGAATTGAAAATCTGACTATGCTATCAACTCTAAAATATTGAGTTTGGGTTAGGTGATCTTTTTGTTCGGGTCCAAATCTAGTCGAGCTCATTTTGAATAATCTGTTGGAATAATGGAAATTTAAGCCAAGGATTGACTTTAGTAAACAGTTTTCTAAGATTATCTCAGATCAAATTTTTCTGTGCCATTGAGTTTGTATTGTTGTTTCCATATAGTAGCATATTTAGTTTGTATTCAACGAGTTTCGAATGCATTTAAAGAACCGTTTTCATTCTTTCTATTTTCTAAAATTCTATTGGGGCATAGTTTCTAGGCCCATGTACTTGTTCTTCAAAATTGCAAGACCCTCCCACGCGATAACGATGTGCTAAGGTTTTGTTCTTCACATTTGCCAGGATACTTCTGGCGATCGCTCTTGTCTTCATCCTACTCTTCGTGATCGCGAGTCCCTTCCACACAATTGTGATACCTTGTACCTTCCTTCATCATGAATGTAAACCTACTCAATACACTCAGGAAGTTCAATTTGAGCACTTCATTGCGATTGTAAACAAACGTCATACGTTCGTGATGTACACCTGGAGACATATTATATAAACCTCATGAACAAAATATATCTCCATATTCTTCATTCTTTAACCTCCAAAGAAAAAATTATCCATTGATAAACCTTAGGGTTTTGCATGTGACCTTTAGGAACATTGGGAATCGTACTTTTACAACTTTTCAAAAATTATTGATATGTTTTCACTCTAATTTCACTAAATTTCATTTATAATTTCCTACATTTTACCAAGCTATTCTTCACTTTATTTCAATGGTTTTAGATCATTCTTAGTTCATATTTACTCTAAAAAAATTGTAAGTTCTTGGTAACGTAAAGAACGTGTCGATATCTTTTGTTCTGCATTTTAAGTCATAAGGTCCATAAGCTCATTTTAAATCGGATTCTGACCCTGTGTAGAATCATAGATTTAAGGATATCAATTGACGCATATTAACATGTGGATTATTATTTTGCTAGTTTCATGATCATTGGAGCATTTTTAGAGATGTTGGAGTTATTTGAGCTAGTTCGTCAGTATCTATAGGATTATGCTTCAGACGTCTAGTAGGATATGGCTTACTGATATTAGATTGTGTTTATATTTAGAATAATAGTAGTAATTAACTATCCTTGGGTTAGAATTATAGGTTTTGTACCCCTAACCCTTTCTAATTTTTGTAGTTCAATTCTTGGCTTTTGCTTCAGTGTTACATTCTGATTATAGATTTCTTATTGTCCCCACATGGTTTTTATCGAATCTAGAACATAGAAGGTGGGATTATTGAGAAATATCCATGAGTATACGGACATTATGGCTTGTATAACGATCCATGAAATTATTTTCATATTTTTGTGGCTTTCTTGTATTTAGAGTGTCCATCTAACCGCCCCAAGTCATTTATGGCTTGCTAGGATGAAGAAGTTGGGACCCTAGAAGTTATGACTTTTTGGGGGCTTAGTTTATATGACCTCGAAAGTCGTTTTCTCAACTCCTTTGAGTCCAGAGTATCGTTTTCATAAATATTTCATATATTTAATGCTATAGTTAGAATTTGTTTTAATTTTAAACTTTAATTTCTCAAAATTAGGGATGGTTGGGGGCCAAAGCAGTGTGGAGTGTAGCAGCAGACCACGATTGTGATGGGTTGAGATGGAAAGGGTTGCGATAACGTGGGCCACATCCTCGCTCCCGATGAAGGCCTGACAGTCCTATAAATATAACTTGTTAGTTTATTTTTACACAAAAATTTCGATTTCCTTGTATTCCCCAAAGGTAAAATTGAAGTTTTAGTTAGTCTTTTGATCATTTAGTCTGTGGGATTGTATCCGGGTGGATCTATGCCTAATTCTACCCGGTAATTTCTCATTTTTCCATTTATTATAAAGTTTTTTATTGAATGAGTATAATCTTCCAGGGCTTATATCTTCTGATTATATTGTTAAATTTAGCTCCATTTTGTACTATATGACGTACGAGCTGTGCTATGTGTGTAGGTACAAATATTGTTAGTTTTCAAGAAGTTAGGTTTTATGAACTCGATTTAGGGTTTACGAAATTGATTTTAGTCGGGACTTTGACCCGTCTATATATATAGAAATATGAGTCTTGTTTTACTCATATTGTCAAGCTATTTTGGCTAGTCTTATGTAATTCTAAGCCTTGTATGTGATTTTTGACATTTAAGACAAGATTTTTAAGGATATCACTGGAATCTAGTTAGAATATGGTTTACTTTATTCATATTCTGAATTAGTATATAATATATATTGTAAAATGTCATCTCAGGGCTGGAATAATTATGCAGGCCCCAATATGCTCATTTGTCTAGCCTATGGCCTATATAGCTGGCTTGTAGCCTTATTACTTACCGTAGGGATTTATTGCTCTTCTTGTGTGTCTCACACTGACTCTAGACTATAGTATGGTTGTGGGAGGAGTAACACCTTTTATGTGTATCATTGTGTATGGACTCTGGACGATAGTGATATGGGGAGGGGATTAAACTAGTGATCAAAGCTTAGCAGATATCCCCAATATAGGCTGGTGGCTTTAGGCCAATCTAGGTTTGCTGATTGTTTGTCTTTTACCTGAGTTGTTATGTATAATTTAGGTAGGTGTGGACCCCTCTTGGGGCCATAGATTGCTGGATATGGCCTTGTCGGTTGGTCAGTAGACCTATGTGATTACCTTGTACCTAGTTGTATATGGTACAACTATGTTGGGTCATTTACTGCCTTATGTGATGATATTACACCCTGTCGGATTTGGCTTTGCTAGATAGTTTGCAACTTTAGACCAGCTAGTATATTGATTGGTTTTATTTGGGAGCATGTATTAAACATTTTAAAAGGTGACAGGATTTTTTGTAGAGTAATTACCGAAAATTGATTTCTTATATATATTATACTATTCTTTCAACAATTATGCTCATGAGCAATATAGAACTATTTTCCTCACATCATTTGAGACTATTTTCTCACTATCATCGTTTTTTCTTAACACTGCCTACATGGTGACAGATTGTAACACCCCAGAGCACTCCCTAAGCATCATAGGGAATCCTCCACTACTAAGTTTCCCTAATAGCTTCAGACAAACCCTCTTGGATAAATCATGCTCTAATATACACTCGTAGGAGAAAACATAACTATGTATTATAAATATAGTAGATATGGCAGGACCATCTCACGTAAGTCAATAAAAGACAATAATAGAATTAAGGATAACTTAATATCAATTCTAACACATCTGTCCAAAAGTCACTAAGTAAAGATAGCTCTAGGCTGCTATGGACAAGTTCCAAGCTAACCTTAGAGTCAAATTAAGACAAATTAAAATTGTATTAAGTCTAATATCAGTATCTAGGAAACTAACAAATCAAAAGATGACTCTAGTTCCTGAAACATGGGAACTCACCACTGTCTCAAAATCGTAAAATGCATGCTCAGTAACCAGGAGTAGATGGAAAGTCACCTGAACCTACATTAATGAAGGTCATGTAGCTCAAAATAGCGGTTAGTACAGGAATTGCTGAGTTAGTAGGAATGGTAAGAAATAGCAGGTAAATGTAACATGCTCAAACTAATTAAGTGACCATATCAAGTGACTAAATCATGAATGGTTATGCAATGCATGATCAGTATTAACGCCAGTAAATTCATTTCCAAATCCATGGAAATGTCAATAGTGAAATTAATGTAATAAATGACTTGAATTACAATATATCAAATTCAAATATCAGTGTGGGAGGTTCAATAGCTAACATATAAGACCACATGATTAGAATGTGGAATCCAACATACCCTTGCTGAGAGGTATACATTGCCCCTCCATAAGATAGTATCATATATAGTGCCTAGTGGATCCAACTAGCAATTAACATGACAGGAAAGTAAATTTAGCGTTTATAATATATCAATCCTATCATCACATAGTTTGGGACTTAATCCCTTGGTAAAAATACTATTCCAAAATATACTGCTCCTAAATCAATTTATTAAATTAATATCCTTGAAAACATTGCTCAATATTCTTATGTCCAGCTCAATAGGCGATAATTCTCATGTCCAAGCCTCAATGGGCAATTTCCATATCAAATTTATACAATAAATTCCATGTCACGAAATTATTGTTATCCTTAAATCATCATCAAGTCAAACTTGTCAAATTTCAATAGTAATGACTTGATAAAATCACGTATTCAATAATTGATCAAATGCCCTTGAAAATATTTCATTACACTTTCAAATTCCTTGTCAAATT
>JBDJHY010146656.1:0-22891 GCA_039654485.1 Withania somnifera | reverse complement strand
GATGTGTATATGTAATGACGCTTCTGGTCATTGTTACGTTTTTGCACTTTTCTTGCATCTTAGATCTTTCTTTGGTGGCTCCAAGTCACGCATGACTTGTGGGAACTAGTCATTTAGTTATCGGATTGTTCGTTTGGATTTTATATCAATTTCTTTATTTTAGAGTCTTAGCCTTTGAGATCATTAACTTCTGTCAATATTCCTTAAAAGACAATCTCGCAATTGAATTTCAACTATTATGTTAGCTCCAGAACATGAATTTTGGTATAAAAAGACTCTTGATTTGTGTCCGGAGGCCTTCAGATGATTTTATCTTTTATCTATTTTGGAGTTCAAAGGTTTGACTTATGTCAACTTTTAATAATTAGAGCCCCAAATTAAAAATTCAATTGTGTGATCAACTTCAGAATATTAAATTTGAATTGTGTGAGGTATTTGTTTGAGTCCCAGGCTAGTCGGGCTCATTTTGAGCCATCAGTTGTAATTATAGAAATTTAGATTAAGGGATGACTTTTATTCAACATTTTTTCAAAATGATCTTGGATTGAAATTTTATCTGCGTCGTTGAATTCTAATCATCGTATTCATGCAATTAGAATATTTATTTTGTATTCATTTGATTCTGAACTCATCCCGAGCTTTATTAAAAGTCCTTGTTTTTTCTAAAATTGTTGGTTTACAATTGCTAGTGCAACACTGTAAATCTCTTTGTGATCAAGGACCTGGTCCTCGAGATTGCAAAGGTCTAAATATTTGCTCATCACAATCGTAAAACTGATCTTTGGGACCACAAAGATCTGAATTCTTGCTCATTGAGATCATGGACCTGGTCCTCCCAATCACGAAAGTTGTTCCTTGACAGTATAAAATCAGTAAACCCCAAATTGCTTCGCTTTCAACTCATTTTCTCACTTTAAACTCCATTGTTAAGTTAAATCTTTATAGGGTTCCATTTTAGGCTTGAGAAGTGTTGGGGAATGTTCACAACTAATTTTTTTTTCCTGGTTTGGTAAATCTTCACTCTAAATTTCTTAAATTTCATCCTCAAATTTCATAAAATTTATCCTTCACTTTATTCAGTGATTTAAGCTTGTTCTTTGCTTATTTTTACTCTAAATTTTGGACTAAGTTTTTGATAATGAGAGGAACACGTTGATATTTTTTTTGGAGTTTTGGGTTACTACGTCCGTGTCCCCTTTTGACTTAGTTTTTTATCCCTGGTTAGAATCTTAGCTTTATGGGTATCATTGGATTCCTTTTAACATGTAAATTATTATTTTGCTAGTTTTGCGATCGTTAAGATTGGTTTGGAGTACTTTAGAGTTGTTTGAGCTATTTTCCTGGCATTGTAAGCTTGCTCTTTGGATGTTAGGTAGGTTATGGTGTACTGATATTATACTGGGTTTATATTTGAGATCATTGTATTAATTAGCATCTTGAATTGTGAATTTTAAGATTGGTACCTTCGACCCTGTCTACTTCTTTTAGTTTGGTTCTTGACTCTCATTTCGGTATTATATTATAATTATAGATTATTTTGTGACCCTATGAGGTATTTATTAACTCTGGACATAGATGGTGGAATTTTTGAGAATATTCATGAGTCCCGGACATTGACTAGATGGTTCTTAGTTGTTGTAGTGATACAAAGCTTGTGTAGGGTCGGCAGGATAAATGTATACTTGTAGATTGTCGTTGTGCACAAAATCATAATGAAACGTGAAATTTTATGCATTGATTTTACTATCTTATAGCCAGGGGTCCAGTATCGTTGATTTTGAAATCTTGCATGACCTTGAAGACTCAATTTTAGATATTGATGATTGACACCATGATAAGATTTGTAATAAATGGATGTCAATGACAACAATTTTATTATTAATGGCAAATACCGTCATGAAATTTGATTTATAATAGGGAAATTTATCGATAAATATTAAAATATAATTTTTTCTAACTTATTCTAGACTCGATTAGGATATGACTTGTAATCGATCTGGCTGTTGGACCTAAGACGCGGGTTGGATATTTCACAACTCTTTCATTACTCATGAATCAAAATGTGAATGTCGCTTCGAAGTCTCGCACACTCTTTTTGAGTGGGAAAGGAGTGGGAAATTAGGCACCATGGTACTTATATTTCCTACTGTTTTTAGTTTGGGCCTTAAATCTAGTACTGGGTACTATGACCTTGCTAGCACATATAGCTTCGGCCTGATATCAGATGTTGAGTATTATCCATTACCTAATTTAAATTCGAACATAGTTGAACTGTCACGTGCATTGAGACCTTTGATATACTTCTAATTATTCTGGTTATGAGTTATTGATTCTGATATTATGATTATATGTATGCGGTGAAGGCCTCCATGGGCGCTGCGGATTCAGGCCGCAGTTGGCGAAGGGGTATCTATCGAGGACTTTCATAGGTCCCGTTTGCGCGATCCACAGAGCTAGAAGAGAGATCATACGGTATTATTGAGACACTTGGTACTGTTGTACCACCACTATTGATTTTTGAACCTCTGGGCTTGGCCAAAGACATAGCCGACATACTAAGACTAAGATTAATCATCTTAGTTCCTCAACGGGCCTAGTTCCTAAATTTCTAAACTAAATAAGACGCTTATAATCGCGATCATGCCGCATCAACTCTTTCAGTCACTACTATCTGTGTCCTACCTACAGTGCAGAGATTTTGACAAGACTCTCGGATAAGAAAGATCAATCCTGAGTAAGCTTTAGTTAATTCTCAAAATAAATCTTTTTATAAAAAAGGAGCTATCTATAGGAAGATAATTGCCAGGTCAGTCTGATCGAAAAGAACCTGCACTTATTTTTCTAAGATTAACCTTCTGGTCTTATAGGTAGGGGGAGCAACATAAGAGCTTTACTTGTTTGTAGTTACCTTTCTTATGGACGCTCGATAAGGTTTTATTTGTACTTATTACCTGTTACTTTTGCTTTTGTTACTCATAGTAATCATTTGGTAATTATCCCGGACTATTGTTTCCAAGTGATCTCTATTTGTGTATGGATTTCATTTAGTTATTTCTTTACCCTCCCCTTTTTATTAAGGTTATCGGTACACCGCCCTTATCATTTACTTACTTTATCATTTGTTGCAAGGACTCAAGTATGTTTTTACTACTCTATCTGGGTTCTCCCATTATTGTTGTTAGCAAGTTCCTTTATGTGTGTTCTTTTATATTTCTACTTTATTTATAGTTAGCCTTGTTTGTTTGTATTCATATATTTCTTGTCTTCTGTGACTTACACCTTCTTTATCTGCTTTTTACTACTTTTATTTCTTATACGTACCTAGTTGGCCTAAGAGGCCAACTGGGTACCCGATTGCTTCGGCTATTTAGTACTCATACTAAATTTCTGCGTCTTTTTGGTGCAGGTCATAGTATGATTCAGCGACATTAATTGAACGTTCGTGCTTGATTCATGAGTTTTGAGGTAAAATATGGTTCCGGTGTTTGAAACTTATTTTCTCTTTTAATATCTTTATTTTATGGTTTTCTTGCACGTTCAAAGATAGATTATGTATTTCATTTCGGATATTCATGCATTCTTACTTAGTAGCTCAATATACCAGTTTATCAGGTTTTGAACTTTATTTCTGTTTTATGAGATTTGAACTTGATTCATCTCCTATCTTTCACTTTTGCTACTGTTTTCGCTTTCATATATTTGGTGAGTGGTTCGCCTACGGTGCATTGTAGGTGACCTCTTTACTTGAGTAATCGGGTCGTGATAGTATAAAAATTATAAAATTATTGTATAGAATATGTTTTATATAACATGTGTATAAAAAAATTATATTTTTTTGTATATATATATATATATATATGTGTGTGTATGTGTGTATTATATATGTACGTATGTATAGAATGTGTTCAAAAAATGGATGACTGTTATATAAAATATGTAGTTATATCTAGTATCGCAAATACATGTATTTGATATCAAAGATGCACTGCTACAACTGTTTTTCTTGAATTTGAACAAAAACTTGTATGTATGTGATTATTAAAAAAATATTAATTATAATTCTACAAAATTGTATTTGGTTCTTAAAATAATAAAAGCAACAATTAAAATAGATTATTTTCTTAAAAAAAAGAAAAATAAAAAACAACAAAATGAAAAAAGACAGGCGGATAACTTATTTTAAAAAAGAAGAGTAGAAAAAGACTTTTTTTAAAGAAGAAGAGCAATAGATTTTTTTTTTTTAACAAAAAAAAAAAAAGGAAAAAAGAAGCGATACAATTAAAAAAAAAAACTAAAAAAGAAGAAGGCAACAATTGACCAATTAGAGGAAATGGGGCTAGAATTTGGAAATAAAAATTCAATGACCACCGGTTGAAATTAATTTTGACCGAGTAATTACTATTGCCCTTTTCCCTTTAAATTTTAAGTGGCATGGCCCATATTTTCTCATAGCAAGGGTTAAAAAATAGGTATACAACAATATATATTCGATATAAAATATTATTACAAAATTCTATTTTTTTCTCTATTACAACAATCTTTACAAATTTGATATACAATATTATACACACGATCCACAAACACTATATAAAATTAAAGGATATTATACACTATTACTCAAAAACTGGCGTCATTTTTTTTTTCTTTTTTTTAAATATCAAATTCATTAAAAATGCCTCAAAAACTATAGTACATTTCCTTAAATTCAATGTTTAGACTCCTCCATATCATTTATACAATTTGTTTTTCAACTTTCACGAGAAAAGTTCTTTTATTTTTTTAATTTTAAGGAACTTGTTTTTTTAGAGAAAATATTTTTGATCAATCAAATATGAGAAAGCGAAAAATATTTTTTTCATATCAAACACATCCTAAATTTTTTAAATAAGATAAAATGAAAGAATTTTTATTGTTCAAATTGGGAATAATGGGATAGGTATTCAATTTTTTAAGTAGAGTAAAGGGAGGAAAATAACTGTCAGCCAAACAATATTACTAGACTGACATAAATAATATTTGAAAGCTTTAATATTTTTAGTTACATAATGTAAAGATGACATTTCCTTACCTACGGGAGAACTCGCATTCTAACCCTTTATAAAAAAAAATTTAAAATTTTATGGCTTTTTGACAATTTTTTTTTTAATTTTTTATACATACGAAATTTCATTTTTAACATAATAAATCTGAAAGTGATAATTTTAAATTCATTTTATAAATGACAAGATATCTCATTTTCTCCTTATTTACTGTGACATCGAAGATTAATATTAAGGTGAAGAGTTAAATTTACCCCTACTATGCAAAAGGGATTAATTTACCTTCGATCATACTATTAATTCCCCCAATGTTAACTAAAATGATTTAAACATACTTCTCATCCATTAGACATGTTCAAAGTGGAATCAATCCTAAGTAGCAACTTTGATGAGGTGGATATCATGCGATGTGCCACCTCATCATTCTTTTTACAGCTTCCCACTACTTACACCATCTACTATTATCGTTGTACTAGCCCCTCCTTCACCAACCCCACCCATTTTAGGATTACAATTACACTTGATTGAATATGGTGGAGGTCGAGTATCGGGGTTGAGGTTTAATAAATTATCACGTGTTTTTATTTTCTGTAGGAGTATTAGTTTCATTTTTATATGGCTTAATCTTAAACTTTTGGTCTTCTGGTTTGATTTGTTTCTTTCATTTGTTTATTTATTATCTTGTGCTTTTTCTTTATTATCTCCTTATCACAAAATAAAAATAAAATTTACGTATACTCTATTCTCTCCAAACTCTACTTCTGATTAGATTGAGATTAATAGTGGATTTATCCATATGAACACACCTTAAGCATTCATATGAAGATGTAGATTAAAGAGAGAATGGAACAAGAGAGAAGAGTAGAGAGAGAATTAACTTTCTAATTGATTCATGAATAGTGTACATATGTCCTATTTATAGTTTGAATACTCACTGGACTAACTAACCATTTAATAATGTATCCTAATCCTAGTTACTGTAATTTGGTGATTATATATATATATATATCTATTAAGAGAGTAAAATTTCTTTTATTCAACATTCCCCTCAAGCTAGGTGCCATAAAGATGTTGAGTACACCTAGCTTGGAAATAAGATGTTCATGTTGAGCTTTTCTCAATCCTTTTGTAAGAGCATCTACGGGCTGATCTTTGGTGTTATAACATTGTTCTGATTATTGTCTGTTGAATCTTCTTCCTTATGAAATGACAATCAATCTCAATGTGTTTTGGTTCTTTCATGAAACACTGGATTGGATGATATTTGGATGACTGCTTTGCTGTCAGTGTGAAGAGTTACAGGTAGTTGAATTTGTACTCCAATATCCTTGATTAGTCCATTCAACCAGGTTAGTTCAGAATACTGCGGATTCCATACTTCTGTATCAGCCTCAGCTGAACTTATCGATATTGGTTGTTTATTCCCAAGAGATTAGAGAATCTCCTAACTTTATTAGGAATACAATAATTGATTTTCTTGGGAAGAAACATGTTACCCAATCAGCATCACAGAATGCTTTTACAATGTCATTTCTTTTGCTAGACACTAGAATTCCCAGTCCAGGTTTCTTCTTGATATACAGGACAATTCTTAATGTTGCTTCCATGTGTGACTCTTTTGGTAGTTGAAAAAACTGGCTCAATGTCTGAACACTATAGGATATGTAACTGTTAGATGTAGCAGCTTTCCAGTTAGTCTTTGTTAACTTCCTTGATCCTTTAACAGTTCATCCTTCAGAATTCTTGACTTTATATCACACCTTTTCTTTCTACCCTTGTGAGCACTATTCTTCTGAATGAGTAAGTCATATTCTCTGATTGTGAGTTTGAAGTTAGTAACCATAGTGTAATGGTTGGTTAGCAGCAATGAGCCATGTCTCTGATATTAATTCTAATTCTTTGATTCTTTAAAATTCTCTCTTTTGACCTTGCAAATTCAATAACAAGAAAATACTTTAATTCTCCTAGACCCTTCATCTTAAAGGCCTTTTAAAGATAGGTTTTTGTCTCAGTGATCAAGTTTAGACTAGATCCTATGATAAGCATATCATCAACATACACCACTACAGCAACAAATCCTTTAACAGTTTTCTTTGTGTATAATGAGTAATCATATTGGCTCTGAAAAAAATTCAAACTTCAGAAGAGCCTCTGCTAACTTGGAATTCCATTGCTTCCATTGCTTGGGGCTTGCTTAATCCATACAAGGATTTCTTGAGTCTATATACTTGTTCTATTTAACCCTGACTCTGAAATCCTTGTGATAGTTTCATGTAAATTTAATCATGTAAGTCTCCCTATAGGAATACATTATATACATCCATTTGATGTATATACCATTGTCTAGCAGAAACAATAGCTTACACAATCCTCACAGTTACATTTTCACAACAGGGCTAAAAGTTTCTTGGTAGTCAATGCCTTCCTATTGGCTATATCCTTTTGCTACTTATCTAGCCTTAAACCTTTCAACTTCTCTGTTTTCTTCTTATTTAACTTCGTAGATCCATTTGCATCCAATTTGAGTTTTTCCAGATGGTAATGAGACAACTTCCAAAGAGTTGTTGTTTTACAAAGATTCTACCTCAGCCTTCATAGATTTTATCCATTTATTGTCTTGGATTGCTTCTGCATAAGTAGAGGGTCCAGTGATGCTAGAAAAAGACGAAACATACAGCAAGGTGGATGTGTTCCTCTCCCAGACCTTCTAGGTTCAGGAGGTTGTGTATGTGAGCTTTGTTGTTGTGTTTGTGGTATATTTGGAGCTGCATTGTGCCCTTCAGCTAGCTGAACCTCTTCATGTGAAGTGCCTGTATTAGTATGTTCTTGAGTTTCACCTGTCATAGTCCCACTGTAATATGGATGCATGCTAAATTGAGAGTCATCAGTACATAAAGAAATAGGTGTGGCTCTGGCATCTTTTACTACAGATATTGGTGGTGGGAACAAGACTGTATCTTTTGAAGATTTATTGGCAAATGGGAAAATATTTTCCTTAAAAACTACATCTCTGTTTATAAAGAAACATTTGTTGATAATGTCATATAGTATATAGCCCTTTTGGGTTTCAGAGTAACCCATATGAATAGCAGTTCTTGTTCTGAATTTTAACTTATCTGTCTCCTGAGTATTTTTAGCATAGCACAGACATCCCAGAACTCTTAAGTGCATGAGATAGGGTGTTCTATAGTTCAACTTTTCATAAGGAGAGATGTTACCAATTACATGAGATGGGAGTCTATTTATGATGTACATTGCATCCTGAACACAATGTCCCCAGTATTTTATAGGAACGTTATCTTGAAATCTCATTGCTTTGGTGCATTCAAGAATATTTCTATGCTTGTTTTAGCCACTCGATTTTATTGAGGAGTGTAAGGGCACGAATTTTGATGAATAATGCCTAAATCTGTCATCAAATCCTTACATAAAGAATTGATAAATTCTGTACCATTTTCTGTTCTAATTACTTATACATTGTGTTCAAACTGAATTTATGCATGACCACAATCAGATTTCAGCCTCAACAGACATATCCTAGTAAATCTAGTAAAATCAACCACAATAGTCAAAGAAGGTTTATAACCTTCATAAGTAGCAGTTGTACATGGTCCCCATATATCCATATGTAATAGTTCAAAATGTACCGAACTTACACTGGTGCTTTTAGGAAAAGGAAGTCTAGCTTGTTTTGCATAAGGCCATATTGTGCACACATTTATCAACTCAGTAATATTAGAACTATTAGTAAACAATAACTTTTCTAAAGTACTACTAGAAACATGAGCCATTCTCTTATGCTATAAATCAGCGTTTTCTTCTTTTGATAAGTTCTGTGCAGTAGACAGACCACAACCATTCTTTAGAGCTATAGTAGCACTGAGTCCTGCCAGATTATATAATACACCATTTATATTACCAATCTTCTTCACCTTCCCAGTGAACAGATCTCGGAAGACACAAAAATTAGGATAAAACTTGACTAAGCATTGCAACTGTTTAGTTACTTGAGAGACTGGTAGAAGATTGAATTTAAGAGCAGGAATAGAGCATATCTTATATGCTATTTCTAGATGATATAGTACTAGAACCTGTGTGTCACTCGAGTTATGGTTCCATCAGTTAAAGCTACCAGCTAAAGCCTTTCAGGTTGTATAATGGTGTATTTTTCTAAAGTAATTAAATCTTAAGACATATGGTTAGCGGTTCCTGAGTCAATGATCTGCTCTTTTGATTGATCTAAGATTTCTAGACTACCACTGATACCTTTCAGGTTGGCATTGTGTGTGTTAACTTCTTGTTGTTCCAGTACGTGACATATTTCTGCATATTGAGATTTAGTAAAGCATGGTCCATCCTCTTTATAGTACAGATTTCCTTGAGGATGATAGTTCTTCACATTTCTAGTTTAGCCTTGATTATATATGCCTACTTGACTTGTTGATTGTGGCCGGATTTCTACATAAAAATGTTCTCTTGATTCCAATCTTTACTCATTGCATTGTGTCCAGTATATGTGTCAGGTCCTCAATTCTTCCTCTGTTTGAACCTTTTATCCACAAAACCTTACTTGTTCTGAGATCTTACTAGTTGGATTAAACCTGTTGTCTGTCTGTGTGTCCTTAGGATGACCAAGTGGATAACCTACTAGTTTGTAACAATCAGCTTTGTAGTAGCCCTTGAATTTGTAGCCATTACAGAATGCATTTGGATTATAGTTTGGATTATAATGCTTCTTAAATTTCTAATTCCACCTTTTTATGCAGTCTATGGCCTCTGTGTCATTCAAACCCTGTCCTTTTCCAAACAAACCAGTTGAACTGTTAGAACTACTGATTGCTCTTTGATTTTTATCAGTCATGATCATTTCATACGCTTGAGTCACTGTTGGTACTAGATTCATTAGAACTATAGGATTTTTTTTAAGCATAAGACTCATTCAGCCCCATTAGAAATCCATATAGCTTCTATCTTTACAAATATAGTACAAACTTTTTTGATTCTACAAAATTACAGTTTGAGTGAGTACCATTGCTCCAAATTCATCCCACAGATCCTTCAACTTAGAGTAATAAACTGAGATAGATTGAGTTTCTTGGAAACATGTTGCAATCTCTTGATGAATATTATATGCCCTTGATCCATCAATTTTTTCCAAATATCTCCTTTTAAGACTTCCCATACAACTTGAGCATTAGTTGCAGATATTACTCCCAACAATCAGATTATTAGCAACCGGGTTCATAAGATATGAAAGCACAATAGCCTTAACTCATTCCCATTGACTTCCTAGACTTTCAGGAACCCTTCTTTCTTCCAAGTTCCATCCATAAAACCCTCCCTAACGGGGAAATTCACATAGATTTACTCTAGAAATATATTTTTCATTGCCTTTCAATTGAAATGAGATTATAGACCACTTACATCAATAGGTTGAAGAAACCGATGATGATTGAAATCAAGCAACTCCTTCTGTGCATTACCAGATACAGTTCTAGTATTTGTATTTTTAGGTATTTCACTTGATTCAGCATTAATCGACATTGCCAATCACTTCTGTGCAGAGAATTTTGCCCTGATTTCTAGAGATTTCTTGTTTCGTTCAACTTACACACCGGCTTTTACAATTTAATGATTTTTTTTTTATTGAATTTAGCAATCAACTTGTGAAAATAGGATTGATTCGCGCTGATACCATGAAATTAACAGTGAATTTATCCATATGAACACATCTTAAGTATTCAGATAAAGATGTAGATTAAAGAGAGAATGGAACAGGAGAACAAAGGAGGAGCAGAGAGAGAAAGTTGTATAGTCATTAGTCATTAACTTTTCAATTGATTCATGAATAGTATAATGTGTCATATTTATAGTTAGAATACTTACTTGGCTAACATGTAATTTGGTATATTTAAAAAGATGATTGCACTATTATAAAGATCCAAATTTAGAATTTACCTAACTTCTTACCATTAATTTATTCAACTTTTGAAAATATAGGTTCAAAATTAACTTTTTAAAAAGAAAATTGGTGATTTTCGTGCATACATCTTACTTTGTATCAAAACCTGAAAATATTAAAGATCAATTGAACCAATTGACTGTATGTTACATTCTCCATTACAATTTACAACTAACTTTAACTAGAAATATAGTTTAATTACAAAAAGTTTACGGTAAAAAAAAAAAAATAAGACTTTTAATCTTACAAATTTGATATTTTGAATAAATCATACAAAAAAGTAGGAAAGAGAAGTACCTCGGCCTTAATTCTAAAAATAAATTACGAAATAACATGATAAATATGAATTTGAATTGCGAGATCACCTATAGAGGTGCATTCAACAATTATTACACCATTAGACAATTTTCTCGTTGGAGCACTCATATATAGTAAAGTAATTTTATAAAAATATAACTGTTATTAACATGGTCTAGGGAGCGAGGAGTATGATTTTATATAAATCCACATCCATATACTTGGATGATCTCATCTATGAGATTATATTGAATGTGTTGTTTTTGTTGCTAATTGTATAGGGTAAGAATTATGACTAAAAGTTGGGTCGACATTGAGCCATACACGGTGAAGGGCCCAATAATGAGATAAATCTCGACACCGATAACCTCGAAAGGAATTAAGAGTAGGGAAAGGGTACTTTGGGATTACAAGCATTAACTGATACCATAGACGACAACAAGAATAATAGGAACTATTGAGAAAGAATAAGCACTGGGGACCAAATAAAGATAACAATAAAAGACACTCAGTTTAAAAGAAGGAAAATGTGTGAGAGGGTACAAGAAATAAAAATGGCACTCGGCCTTTCCACGTCCAAGATATTGTGCAAAGAGAGCCTATTCTAATGAATAAAAGATAGTTGAAAAAAGGAATATTACCTCTTGATTGGTCGATGTATCCGGGTAGTATCCCTATAAATAATGACCTCCAATCGTAAAAGGATTAACTCCTTGCTCCCTACAAAATAGAATAATGATTTTATTCTTAAGCAACTAAGTCTTGTTTCCTTCCTCGGATACTTAGTCTTTGTAACCCGGACTCTCGGAATCATACATCAATAATATCAGCTCCACCCACTGTGACTTAGATCTTTTTCAAAATGATTTTTGTTTATTTGTATACTTATCCATTTGCATTCTTTTTTCTAGCCTTTACATTATTCTCTTTCCATTTACTCACTCGTTATTACTAACCTAAAATTAAATTTGTAACTTATTCTCTTGATTCACATATAAATTCAACTGTATAATAAATTGAGTAAATAGTTTGATGCCCACCGAGGGGCCAGAGCAACCCTATGGTTTTAGTTTCATGCCTTTTCTGCTTTTTTCATTTTTTGTGTTTTTCTTTGCTTTGAAGATAATTAGGTAATGGCTGATGAGTTGAATGTGTGTCAAAAAGACATAGTGGATGATCCAGAGAGAACTCCATTCGGAGGAAACTAGATATTGGGAGGGTTAGCAAATTAGACACCTTTGATTAATAAACAAACTCTCCTTGATCTAAACATAAATTGCGTAAACAACTAGAATAGGCAAACAAAGTTGTTCAACCTTGAGGGTGATGAAGGGAAGGTCAATGTCCAGGGCCTACAACATCTCATAAGGAACATTGTAAAAGGATAGGTGAAGTTGATTGGTCAATTAGAGGCATAGGATAAGAGTATGGAAGAGATGTAGGCTGAGGTTGCTCGAAGAAAAAGCCTCGATAACCCAGATGAGTGGGAGTACGATAAATAGGAGCAAGAGGAATGGGGGGACAAAATGGAGACTCAAGGTGCAGAAGCAGGTTTCAAGCATGGAACGATGGCTCCAGTATGATGAAATGCTGAGATGGGAAATGAGGCCACAATATTTTGAACTCAATTTGAGGGAAAATCACAACCCAAGAGCCCCGTTAGTAGTTAAAGGACCAGATTTTAAAAGCTATGCAAGGGTCTTTTAAATGGCCTCTGCTGCATTGAGGTATATCCTAAAAAGGTTCAAAATAAAGTATATCCCAAAATATGATAGGAACTCAAACTCACAATAGATTTACGTTTTACTACGATTGTCCATGGGAATGACTTGATCAAAGAAAAAGTCGAGTCGGTTATGGTAAAGAAGTTTGGGAAGACCCTTTTGGGATGCACTTTGGTATGGTATTCCCTTCTTCCTAAAAAATTTCATTGATTCATTCAATATGCTGGAAGATAGCTTTTCCTGAGCACATACAGGAGCAATAAATATACACCTCGTCAAAAGGATATTTTTATGTTCGAGTAGAGGAGTATGGATATGCTTTGTGATTTTATGGTACATTTATAGAAAGAAAGGATATATTAACCCATGGTTCCTAATGATTAGGCAATCAAGTCCTTCACCTAGGGATTAAACCCCAACATCTAAGATGCATCACTCAAAATGAAGGAGATCCTAGAGGTGTTTGAGGCAACCACATGGGAAGATGTTCATAACTGGTATGAACCAAAGATGTAGATTGAGGACGATTACATAAGGGGTTCTGCAAAAACGCCACCGAGGATGGAATGACCAAGGAACACAAAAGGCCACTAGGCAATTTTGGACAAGTCAGATCAAAACCCAGGCAGATGAATTCATCCCTACTAAATAGATGCTAGAAAGGGCGGGAACATGGGTGGCGAGTCCTAACAACATGGTCCATTACGACATAAAAAAAGGATAGAGAAAGAGTCGCCACACAATGTACTGTTGCCATGAGAGACATCTAAGATTTTCATGTATGTTTTTAATGACGCCCTTACACTTGCAAAATACTTCTTTAACGTTATCTCTAAAAGGTTTATTAGGAAAGTGAAGGACATCAAAGGTATGAATTTCTCGAAGCTGCTTTGAACTAATTTAGAGGCTTGAGATAGAAATATCTGGTACGAGTTTCATGGGAAACACAGCCATGACACATGGGGTTATCAACATCTCTGAGAAGCCATAGCTGACTTGCTCAAAGGGGGATGCCTGTAAGAGTTACTGAGTGAATAAGCTAAAAACAAGTACAACAGAGGTACCGAGGTGATCCAGGTGTCAAGCGTGGTAGAGATTCTCAGGTAAACCATCAACTAAGGCCGACTCAAACCAATCGAGGTGCACACATCTGATTTTTTCCTTTCCTCCATCATGATTTTTTATACTTATTTTTCTTGTAGGTGTGTTCGAGAACTGTGGACAAAAAATGAGCAATCAAATACCCAGGGAGAAAAGGCAACATCATTTTTCCTTCAACTAATTTTTGTCCCCGAAAGAGGTTTTAATAGAAATATTTTTAATAAGGAACCGTACGGACTCTCAGGGGACTTAAGAAGTGTTTTTATTTTATAAAAACCATGTCTATGGAAAATGTATGAATATAAAAGAAAAAGTGATATCAAATGTTTTTTATTTTATGAAAAAGTATTATAAACATTGGAAGGCACGCCTACGGGATAAGTAATAACTGAGGCTCAGGTAAACGTCTTAAAGAGGTTAGCATATATTTATGTTTTGAGTACCAAGACTCACATCTATTTTTACTTCCAAGCACATAATCAAGTTATGGGCTATTTATTGGTGTTTAACGGCTTACGAGGTCACCATGCTTGCACTTATGAGAGCATCCTAAAGGATATTCCATGATAAAAACCCTAAGTGGCAATTGTTAAACTCCCTTAAAAGGGCGTGAGGCCATTATTCTGACATCCTGGCATATCTAGAGTTCATATACTCCATATTAAGACTAAGGACTTTCATAAAAGAAGGTTTTCCCCACCTTAATGGGAAATATAACATGGAATCCACACATACTGATCATTCAATATCATAGTAACCTTGTGATATCTCAACTACTTAGAGCTTTGTTTTTTTATGCTGAACACTAAGATATCTAGGACTTGTTCGTACTTAGTTGCATTTTTTAAAATGTATCCTCCTCACTTGTGTTGAGGTTTTATTAAGGCTAAAATTGCTTAAAGTGGTTAAACTTCACTCCTATTATAAAAGGAAGTGGGAGTCTTATAAAATAAAAAAAAAAATGAATGATTAACATCCAACGTAAAAATATAACTCATAAATTACTTGCAAACTAGGCATTATAAGAGCATAATCCCGGTAGAGACAACCTCAAAGAGATGCCTTCGAGGATACATGATATGAAACTAACTGGTGCTATTCTTGCCAACTCTAAACTTTGATGCATAACTAAAGAGATGCAAGCCATAAATACTTTGAAGGAAATGTGGATATCTTTTATGACTCTATGTGGATATCCATGAGATAAATATCATGTATGGATCATTATTGGAGCAATTAAAGGCATCATCGAAGAAGGAAAAGCTCACTTGATTGAGAGGATAGCTCGACCAAGTGCCACACCAAGTTGTCCAAGCTTGGAAGACTCAGTTGCATTTTTTGCAAATGCAAGTTTAAGTGGTCGTACACATAATAAAGTAACTCTTTTGAGATCCAGGTTATCATACCCAAGGAACTTACTATTTAACCGTTCACTATATGAAACTAGTTCTTATTTATTTATTAAGTGGTGGAGTTGAAGATATAATGGATTTGAAGTAAAAAATAATTATAAACTAAATTAATGTACTACAGTGATGTAAAACCCCTTAAAAAGAGGATTCTAGTGTCAATACAAACAAATCATGCAAAGATATAATTTAGAGTTTGTTATGTTTTTTATCTTGGTTTTTAATTTACCAGGTTGATAATATGGTCATGGTCTCTCGAGCCTCTAACTGTCTACCAAAATTAAACAGCTAACTACATGATTAAGAAGGGATAGGTTAATTAATTTCATTGCCTTAAGTTATTTTCCCGTTTAGTAATCAAGCGGGGTGATCCAGGTATATCCCTATCCTAGTTGTAAATCACTCTCAAATATCTATAAAATACGATTCACAATCCCTATGTTTCACGTTCTAACTCCATATCTATCTCTCGAGTTCAATGGTAGGATATAAATTTATTCTACGTTAGTTAATCTATAAAATAGTAAGTGCAAGAATGTTTGAATAATTAAATATGATGAACAACATATAAAGCAACTTGTTATTAACTAATAAAATCATTGTTCGTTGTATTAACCCTAGAAACATGGTCTCTTAGACTATCATAGTTTACATGAACATTATAAGACAATAATAATCAAGTAAAACTAAGATACATTGAAATACAAAACAATAACCCTCTTAGCAGCCGCCTTTGCTTTGATCTTCTCCCAAGCATTTAATATTTTGTACTGTATTTTAGTTTAGTGTGTTGTGTATTGTACCAAATGTTTTATCCTATTTTTATGCATGTTTTTATGTATTTTTATATCCCCCAAGACGTCCAATTCAAGTACCATAATTTTTAGGTACAAGTACCACATGTTTTCCAACTCAAACTAGGACTAGGAACCTATTTTGCATGTGTTGAAAGAGTGTCGTGTCGCGGAGGCCAAATTTGGCTATAAGGGAGTGAGGACAAGCTATTTTGAGATCCAATACAGTATCTAACATAAATATATCACTTCACGGCGCTGTACACGTGGTGTATCTGTGCAGTGAGGACTTTTCTGCAAAAACAACATAATTTTGCCCAGTTTTTGCTAATTGGCTCGTCTCTTGTTTCCTTGGTCCATTACTTCATGTTAACTTAGAAATTGATTCCTCTATCATCATGGATCGTACCAAGATTCATTTATATCATAAAACAAGCTCCAACTACCATCATTGAATCCCATAATAAAATCATCGCAACTCAATACCAAATGAGCACAATCTAGGCATGACTTCACTACTTAACTTTCTCTTGTTTGGTCCTTCTTTTCTCATTCACGTAGCTTGTGTCCAAAATCTATTGTATTCCATTGCATGTTTACTATTATCTACAAGATATCATAACAAATATTAATCTATACAACACAATTCTAAAATAAAGTGCTCTAGCACAACCCTAAACTAGCCCGTTGAACTAGTTATCTCGTCTAAACCTTATTTAATTATTTTGGATCTTATCTTTGTTAAAATACATCTTCAACACTCTATACATAATATTTAGAAAATTTTTACACCATTATTACCATATAAGCTCATGAATATAAAAATTATCCTCAAAATCAAGGTAAAAGGCAGGTAGAGGATACCATATATAGGTATACTTGCAACTATGATCAACACCTCACACAAATATGGGTATACTTACACCTATGATCAAGACCCCACACTTAAATTCTTTTTCTTCCTCAAGAAACTCATTACTCATATATACATCAATAAAAAGTTTAACATCACTAATTGAAATAAGACACTAAAGATATAACTACAATGACAATCATAGGCGGCAAGTATACAATAAGCATGTTACGGTCACAATTTAAACGTATGAATACTACTTCAAAATCTCCTAATGTCAAGAATGAATCTTTAAATAAACAAAATCCTGTATGTTACTCAGTCAATACATCACATAGATCATGTGTCTTTAGTTAAACACGTGTCCTCACAAAAAAAAAGTTACCCAAATCACTCACAAATGTAGTATTGAACACAAGAATGGGTATTAAAGTCAAGTTTTGCTCACTCTTACAAAGAATCCACATGTAACATATGAAGACCCATAGTCTTTTCCTTTGTGTAATACTCCACTAATCTAAGAATATCTAAGCTCGGATCAATAGAAATTTACGGGTTGTAATATAGGCTAAGAGACGGGTAGGAACTATTTTGGCCAAGAGTAGTGACTATCTTCTCTAAGCGCTTTAATACATCATTTTTTATTAAGAATATTTTTCAAACATCCATTTTACACTAGCTTTTACCACCCTTAACTCATCTTTTTTTTTTCTCCATCTCTTTAAGAACGTTCACAAATCAAAATTAGGGAGTATTTCTCAGTCAAAATATGATTCATTTTTTATCAGTTTTTGCTTTTTATTTACTCCCCACACAACATATAAACTTTTACACTAATAACTATACTTTGAGATCTCTCAGTTCATTCATTCATTTCTTCAATTTTCACCTTTATTTTTTAATTAAAGACCTTAGAAGTTATGGATCAAATTTAAGGTCCATTAAAAGAAAAGGAATAGGATACGTATAAAGCTACCAAAGAATTAGCTAAAGTCTCAATGAGGCTATAAAACAAGGCTATCAAAGAAGGTCTATATCATCTCCTAAATCCAACATTCTTCATTTCACTTTGAAAATACATCAGTCAAGTTCTAGAAATTATTATGCCAACATGGAATATACAAAAACCTTACACATATGTGGCACATGTTTAAATTTAGAAGGATCATTATAAACTGTCAAGCATGCAATTGAAAGAATTCAAATTCAAGATAAAATTATACAAGAGTCAAATAAATGAGCCTTTGCATCTCAAAAATAGTCATTTAAACTTAAATTTCAGCATGCTTTCAAATTTAACTCAAACTTCCACCACTTAGTCCATTGTAGTCTAACAAAAGCATCCATTATCTAATAAATAGAGGAGTTCCACTTATTACCTAATGACTATTTTCCCTAAAGATAGTCATTGTTCATCCATCATCAGAAAAAATCCCTATACTATGACTAACAATTTTAAAAATTCTCCTAAAAGGAAAAAAGAGATATCGGTTCAAAGAGAACCCTCTCGGAAAAAAACCAAAAAGAAAAATCAAGGGTTGCAGAAAGTCTGCTTTTACATAATACCTAAAAAGAACATCTTTTGAATTTTTACAATTTTTTTAAACAAAATTGAAGAATCCTATAGTTCACTTCACCCGAGACCCCACACTTAAAATGATATTTTCCCCCAAAATATAAATTAAGGGAATAAGTTTAGAAATACTCCCCGAGACCTCTAGGCATAACTAGTAGCATGTCAGTTTTACTTTTTCCTCAAAGAGTCTAGAGGACTCCACACTTTTCCTCTGTCATGCTTCTTAGCTCAAATTCTGGATACTTGGACTTCTACAAGCCTGAAAATTCAAAAATAACAAAAACAAATGTGACACTAAAATAAAGATAAAATTTACTTACTACATATTGGGTTGCCTCCCAACTAGTACCTATTTAACATCGCGACACAACTCTTTAACTATTTTCTCCACCTCGAGGATATGAAGTTCACCTATTATATTTCATCCCTATTTTTGCTTCGTGCATAGGGTGGTGATAAGAAGATAAAAGAACCAATCGTTAGTTAGTGTATGTTGGACTTGTTGTGTCACGACCCGATTTCGTGGATCATGATGGCACCTACTATACCACCAAATAGGAGAACCAAACCCCGTAGTCTGAAGCTAAAGCGGAGGACTACTACATTGGAAGTATATCAAAAGTCAAGATAAAAATAATACTTGTAGAAGTCTTAAAGAATAAAACAATCTACCCAAATTTTGGTGTCATTTTCAAATGAACCACTAAGTACAGAAATGATAAAACTAAAGTAAGTGTAGTATAAAGATGTCTCCAAAATACAATAGAGATCAACAAAACATAAGTCCAAAGAGAAGAACAAGCTGGATGCCAAGCTCACCCTAAATTTTCAATGTGAATAAGATCCAAATAAACAACTGTCAGTATATCACGAACGGGAACCTGTACTAGGATCTGTACATGTGCAAGTGTAGTATGAGTATAAGCTGCCGAAACAACCAGTACCTAGTAGGCTTCGAGGGCCCATTGAGCACATAAAAATAATAAAAGAAGTAAATAATAGAGAACAAGAAAAGGGTCACAGAAGAAAATAGTACAAATACGGGAAAAATAGCAACTCAAGTATGAATCAAGTGTCACATAGACAGATATCGCTAGCTAATCACATAACAGTATCTCAAGCAATGAAAGAGAACATACCCGCCATCATTGTAATAATATTTGTGAAATAAATACTGGTAACCTTAGGTGAAAGGATAAATATCTGAATAGCAGTGTAAAGAACTAAGCCTACATCACATGAACAACAAGTAACCAATAAGGAAAACTAAATAATGATACGAATAATAAAGTAAAGTAATTAAACGCTGATATGTCCCCCATAAAGAAGCACAGTGTACACAGAAACATGCTCACCCATAGGCCCCCATTCCGACCTATGAGCACTGAAGAAAACAATTGCGAAAAAGTAACATACACATGATCGTTATCAGAACCTAACATCCCACTTTCAAAACTGCATAAATCACAATTGGCATATAGTGCCCCGTAATAATGTACTCCCGCCAGCATCTAGTGCCTCACATCAATATTATCCTGCCAATACATTGTGCCTCATATCAGTAATACCATATCAGTGTTATCCCGCCGGCACATAGTGCCTCATATAAATAATATCATATCAGTGTTATCCCGCTGGCACATAGTGCCTCATATCAGCAATATCTGCTAGCTGCATTCGACAAGTCATGGAGTTCAACGCTGATGTATATGGTAGTATCACCTATAGTCCTCAATAATCAATATCATCATGTTTCCATAACCGCTAGTGTACGTGTATAAAAAAGTTATACTCATTGTTGTACTACGACGGTCTCAAGTCCCAGCGCTGTACTCACTGCCGCACAGAGTCGGTCTCAAGTCCCAGCATTTATTAGTAAAAAGATATTTTTCCTGGTGTCAGGAGGTGAAGCCTAGACCAGAAAAAGTGAAAACAATGTTACCGGGTGCTCGATATGATGTCGAGACCAAAACAGTAAAAAATAATTACTTATATTATTATTATTATTATTATTATTATTATTATTATTAAAGCAACCTCATTTATTTCCTTATGCCGCTATAAAAGTTTATCATCAAACATTCGCTGGCCATCATGGCTCTTAAATCATGTGGTGATACTACCCAACCCAAATGCACTCTCATCGGAGCCTTAGGCTCGGCCTCTCGTGTCATGAATGCACAATATATCAACAACATATATCTATCAGCATATAATCATGAATTATCCACAGCCGACTTGCATAGGTATCTCTAATCAAATGCTAAGTCTCAGGCCCCATATCACTGGGGTGCCAAAATATCGATATCAACATTGAACGGATGGAAGAATGGTACGGGGGTACTATAAAATCTAGCTAACCAACCTAAGGATGATATTTAGTACAGTTATTAAAGCTATAAGCCCAGAGATAGCCCCACAAAGCCTACCTGTCGTTCGACGATAAAACATTGTAATCATACCAATATTGCTCCGACTGATATCAAATGATCTCCGAATAATCTAGAATATGCATAGATCAATTATATATGTTAATACGAGTATAACAGTGTATTTTGTGCTAAAATCTGGACTGGCCCAAAATCGAACCTAAAACGGGCTTTCGAGGCTCGCTTGAGAAATTGATAATAAATTTTACTACGGGGTTCCCAACGGTATCAAGAACCCGTGCTCCAAAATTGAGCACAATTCGAGTGTGGGAAGAGCTTCAAAACATCTTAGAAAGATTTGACCCAAAAGGGATCAAGGAGTCAAGCTTTACGGAATTAAACGATAAAATTCGATGGAGTAACTATATTACAGAGTTAAATAAACTCAAGGGGCAACAATTTATCTAATAATACATGAATTAATTGGAGGATTTTGAGTTTTCACAATTAGGGTCATTAATGGAGGAAAGCTTCATTTTTCAAGAATTAAAATGGAGAAGAACACTTAACAATAGCGGGAAAAGACGTAGGAAATCTATAAAAACTTTTTCACGAATCTTGACGGAATTTCCTAGTAAGAATCGTATAAGGACATGAGGAGAAATTGAGAAAGGGTTGAAAAATCAATTTTCTTCTCTTTTTAACTGGCTGCGACAGGCCGCGTTCCTTCTAATTAATTTTTTTTATATCGCGATCGCATTTATTGCAGAAAATCTGCAACTGCAGAATTTCAAATGAAGGAACAAAATTGAAACCGAGTCCAAATTTGACAAACAATATATGTTTTTTTGAGTAGAAACATATTCTGGACTCAAAGGGATCGATAAAAAAGACATCGGAGGCCGTTTAAGCAAAATAGACCCCCTACCAAGCCTTAACTAAAGCTAGAAAGTTTTTAACTTCCTAAAAAAAGACTCGAATCAAGAACGAACACCTTGGGAAGCATACCAAGGGTCAACCTAACCTAAGTTCACCATTCCAGAGCTGATGCAAGCATCAGAATTTAGATCCGATACTCCGAACATCAAATTTCCACTCAAACTCCTCTTTAGGCTATAGACTTAACTAAAATCCGCAATTTCACATAACTTTCAAATAAAACCACTAAAAACAAACTCAAGGTCAATCATGAATTTATTAGGTATTCTAGAGCTAATAGAACTGTCAGAATTAAATTTTGAGATCGTTTTGAAGCAAAGTTGACTTTGGTCAACGAGTACTTAGTTTTAGGCTTTAAAATAGGAAATTTGAGATATTTCTCAATTGAGTCGTCAGGGATCCAAACTATCGGTCCAAGTAAGTCATAAATGACTTGGGAAAATTACCAAAATGCACTAGAATGCAAAACGTCGTGTATTTATCATAAATGACCATGAGGGTCATTACAACATCCACTTCTAAATGGACTTTCATCCTTGAAAGTCAAGTAAAAGCATGAAATACTGGGAAAAAAATGTACCTCATGCCTCAAACAGTTGTGGATACTACTTCTGCGTCTCACTCTCGATCTCCCACTTAGCTTCCTCGACCGAACAGTGACTCCATTGTACCTTAACCACTGAAATCTCCATAGACCTCAATTTTCTCACATCCTTAGTCAAAATCTTCACTGGCTCCTCAATAAATGATAGATCCTCATTCAACTATACTGAATCCTCCCGAATAATATGAGAGTCAACAACCATATACCGCCGTAACATCGAAACA
>JBDJHY010146628.1:0-10927 GCA_039654485.1 Withania somnifera | reverse complement strand
CTTGAATGCTACAAAACATTTTTCATTTATTATTCAAACTTTGCTTACTTTTTCTTTTCACCATTTCATAATCTACCAAACATTATTGATATCACTCTAGTTTCTCCATTTATTAACAAATTTTTCTATTCTTTTTCTTTTTTTAAAATAAGATTTACTTCAACCCTTCTTTGTCTTTTCCTTTTGGGAATCAATAAAAAAACTATCAAACACATCCTCCAACTCACCTCACACCCCAAATTATGCTTTTAGCCTATCAATTCTAGCATTCAAAGAGGGAAGAGTACAAAAGAGGAATTAATTCAAAAATGGATCAAGGCTTGTAATGTGGTTGCTAAAGAAAAGGTCTGAAGCTCAAATGGGGGTAACTAGGGATAAAACATCATGCAATGATGGAATTTTTAGTTCAAGTGGTTTCAAGAAAATCAAAAAGAAGTCCTAAGGTCATTCCTCCAACCAAAATCAATAAAGACTAGTATTAAAAGACTAACAGAGCAAGTTCTAGATAACACAAGTAGTAGAAGAATTAAGACTACTCACCAGTACCAACTAGATTAACCAACTTAATTTTCACAATTTACAAATTTTTTGGAGGGTCGACTCATATTGAAGACTATTCACTATTACCAACTAGTCATTCACTCTCTACACCCATAACTACAAAAACCAAAAAAAATATGACTTTTTCCTTGTCACTTTATCCATCACGGGAGAATCCACTTACCACTAAAAAGTAATAAGAAAGAAAAATAAATATATTATTAAAAATACAATAAGATGCTAATCCACAAAACAACCATACTATATATGCATCAAGATCAATCCCAAAGAAGGACAATATCACAACATTAACAGAACCCTAGAAGGGTGCAATGTGACACATATATAATTGGTAAAAAAAGACCCTACCTAGAATAGTACAATTTTCCTTAATGTAAAATTATAAGAAAATATAATAGTAGTTTCATGAGCTTCCTGGAATCTATATGTTGTTGGCTACTAAAAAGGACTAGCTGCTCCATCACAATCTCCCCCAACTAGGATATCATCATCTCCAGACTCTTTATTATTAGACACTGAACAAAAACCTATTATGATCTTCCACATCCTTATCAACAACTTATCTCGCACTTTCTCCCTCTTCTTCTTCTCTGCCATCTCCTTGGTCATTTTCTTGAACCTTTTTTCCTGAACCAAGTACCTCTTTTCTAAAGTCTTTTGTCCTTCCTCAATCCTCAGCTGGCTTGCAACAATATTAGTCAAAGTGGGTACAATATCAAGAACCCTAGAAGGCTCTGTTTAGACGGACTTTGTCTCATCATTGGTTGTGCCTTCTGAAGTCGAACCTGATTCTAACTTTCTCTTTTTTACCACTGATCCTCATCATGACTTCCTCAATAAATAAATGGGGACGTTCATCTTAACCCAATCATTATTGGAATCAAGTTTGAACCCTGATGCTTGAGAGAACTTAATAATCAGAGAAGGAAACCAAAAGGGCCCAATCTTACTCCTAACAAAGTTCTCGATCTCCCAGAGCATCAAGAATCTCACATTCACAGGGGTTTCTACAATCATAGAAGCTATTGTGTACGCCCTGTATGTTGGAACCTCAATCTCATACTGACACGACTGTACTCTGCTGTAGATGATAGACAAATAATTTTTTTCCTTTGTGGTGAAAAAATGAGAGTAGATCATAGTCTCACAGACTTCCTAGAGGGGAGGTTCTTGGCCCAGGCATACTACGAATATAACCTACGGTCTACAGATACTTATCTTCTCACTGAATAAAGCAGTTTTATTATCACCTAACCCATTATACTAATTCATTTCCTCAACCAATAATCACGGGATTTTTGAAATCAATCTCTTCAGTGCATTTGTGAAGAACACCCGAACAACTGTCTCATTTTCCTTGAATAGAGTGGTTATGAAGCAATTCCACTTTGATAGGAGCAACCGTGCATAGAACTCTGGAAACCTTTGTTCTACCTTTTCCATAACAATCCCTCTATTTGGTAACGACTTCCTTGACTCCAAGTTTGATGTAAACCTCTTTTCACATTCGAGAGAAGCAAACCTAGTCGCATCATAAGATCTCCTGCTAAAAAATCTACTCATTTCGAATCGGATGCGTTTAGCACTCATTTTAGCCTAAAAGTACCTACAAAGTGTTTAGAAATGTAAGAAAAAGATACCAACATGTATATCATTGTATAAAAAGTGCATTGAGCCTAAGAAATGGTTTAAAAAGTCAACACAAAGCTCTTTATGAAGCTACTATTTCTGCACAGTCCTAGTGTTTAGCGCGATCGCGCAAATATGTCATTATCACACCAAGCCTAGAATTTTTCTCTTAGAGCGATCACACAGAAGTGACTTGATCGCGCTTAAAAGAATTTAGTACTTAGTTCAATCGTGGTAATATAACGCAAAGATGATGAACAACTGGGTCATTTACTTTCCTGATCAACCCTTGTTTCACGACAACCAAAACTTCAAAGGTTCACCATTAATTCTTTGGGTTTACTATAAATTAAGCACAGGGGAGGGGGT
The DNA here is from genome assembly GCA_039654485.1 of Withania somnifera. NCBI lineage: Eukaryota > Viridiplantae > Streptophyta > Magnoliopsida > Solanales > Solanaceae > Withania > Withania somnifera. The sequence continues at coordinate 8,368 of JBDJHY010146628.1, read as the reverse complement.
ATGTCATTAATATATAAATCGTTTCCATCTTTCCCCTTGTAAACATCCCACTTCAATTAATTTCAAGAACTTCATAGTGATGGGCTTATGGGTACTCAAGACTTCCCCCAATTTTCCATACTAGGCAGATTTCAAAGCCCACATCCTGTCCTTCAAGAAAAGTTATAACAGTTGAATTAGGGTCAACTAACATTGGGAAACCCAATTCAAAATTCCATAAAAATTTGAGGCTATAAGAGAAAATAATACATGGAGAGAGAGAGAGAGACTTACTTGATTATAAACATAGGGAAAAAATTCGAGAAAATAATAGTTGATGACTTTGAGAAAATTGGGAGAAGTGGAATATAATGAGGGGACGGAAAGGATGATGAGCTGCTCTAATTTTTAAAGAAAATATTCAGAGCGTGATCAAGTTGGCTAGGCATGATCGTGATAATTCTGATTTCCTTTATTTAGCGCAATCACGTTTAGTACAATTTTTAGGTGCCTATAAATTCTTCATAGCTCTATGAAAATTTTGGTTGTTCACGAATTTTCTATTTTGGTCGCCAAAATTTCTAGAAAGTCACCAGCATACACAATGACTTTTGGTTGAGTGTTGAACTTGCATGTAGGTCGCTGTTTTAGCTCCATGATCGCCTCTTTGGCTAAAAAATTCACCTACAAACTCATTTTACTCCAAAACAACTATGCATTTGTGGATTAGTAAAAAAATGCAATCCTAAACTACTTTAAAAAATATAAAACATGAAATTTTAAAACAAAAAATGCAAAAACTAATAATTAGAACTTACCAACCATCACTTTACCATTTTATCTCTCCATTTTGAAGACTTGAATTTTCGTCCCAACTTGAGATTAAATTTTCTTTGGATTGTAAAGGGACTGTGGAAAATTGATAAGAAGGCCAAGACTTGAATTTTGCATCTTGCACTTCTTGGCCTTTAAATGGGGAATATCATTTTGTATCCTTGGAATAAAAACTTCATGATGAACACATTTTGTTCCACTTTGCTCAATTTCTCCAATGGCTCAGATTTTTCATTTTCATTAACACCCATTAAGCACAATGTTGAAAAATCAGTGAAATATTGGCGAAGACGTGTTAACTTCAAAGATGCTTCATTCCTAAAAAAACTTACCCCCAGATCACTAGAGTCTTCAACACAAATTTTTCAACTCTTTTTCACACCGCTAGTATTATCTCATCAACTTTGGCATCTCGAACGGTATTCGGTTTAGATGGCTTGCAAAGTTCCATTATCTCCTCCAAATAAACCAAGGCTCCATCCTCCATAGATAACAACCTAACATCAACACTCTCTAAGCTTTGGTGGAAAATGTCCTACGTCTTAATGTGCAACTTCAATTCATCCTCCAAAGTGAAAGTATCAAATTCAAGTTGCACCAACCCTTGGAATATTTCCGCATACTTATTCAAGAAGCATTCCATAATCCGTGATATGCATTCACGAATATGCATAAATGTCTCCAATGATTGAGATGGTGCTATTTGGTAATATTGGCTCTAATTTTCTCCCGAATCAAGCACATCCTCAACCATTGCTTATTGAGGCATAAACAATGCATAAGTAAACACTTTAATGGTTTGGACAATGAAGTTTGCAACTACAAAACAAACTTTTGGGTATAGATGTCATAGTAAGCAGATAAAAAATAAAAACCTATCTATCACCAAGAAATAAATAAAAACTATAAACAAATATTCACATGTTAAAATCAAAGCAACAACGATCTAATTTCCAAACTAACTCAATAACCAAATTGTTCCACGACAATGACGCCATTTTAGATAAAGCTCAATTACACTCCAAAATTAATCCAAAAGAGTACTCGATCGTTGTTAATGTATATTTACCCTACTTATGAGGATGGGGTCGAATCCACGAGGATAAATATAAGGGAAATCAAGTAAGAGCGGAAACTAAAATGCAATTACTATGAGTCGAATGGGTCTACCACGTAAAGCGGGGATAATATAGAAAATGTGTCACAAGAAAGAAAAGATATAAATAAAAACAAGGTTTTGATCTATGGCTTCACAATCCAAATGAGAATAATAAATAAATGAGGTAATTAATCCTATTAATGATCCATTATATTAAATTAAACACTAAATTAATTTCACATGGGTTTAAAGATTAGCCTTGGAGTCTAATGTGGTACTAGTTTCTTTAGAACACTAAATAACACATGTGGCTTAGTTTTTTCGAACACCAACAAACCTTCTGTCGCTTGTTCTCTTGAACCAAGTTAAGGAGCATGAACACAACCCTATTATGCTACATTAGGGTTCTTTTGGTTATGGCTCAAATCCATTAATGAGGCAAATACTTAAGTTATGCTTAATTAAAGTTTCCAATCTCAATATACTATGGTCAAGATAAATCAAGAAAAATGGGAAAGTCCTAGGGTTAGATACTCCTTTTGAAAAGCAATAAGCGCACAATTATTTACATTTATAAAACCTAAATAATAATCTACAAGTAAATAATTTATATAAAAGAAAATAGAATCAAAATCAATATTCTTGAATATTAAAATATGTCTATCAATAATATCCGAACAAGGAATAAAAATTATACACTAAAAATATACAATAAAGCTAAGGAAAAAATAAATGGGTACAAATATTACAATGGTTTTTATCAAAATCTTCAAACAAAGGTGTAGTGTTCTTTCCCCTTTTTGAGATGTAAAAAACTAAGAAGAATTTCTTGGAAGCCCCGAAGATGTGGGACTTGAAGGCTTTTGGAGTATTTGTGAATTTTCGAAGTAAGAGGTGAAATTCCAAGTCTAATTACTAATTTTCATCTTTGGCACGATGGCACTAGGATAACGCAATTGCACTGATTCCAAGAACTTCTCTTCAGCACAGGCTTTCGCCCTCTCGATCAAGTTCATGGTATTTAAGGCTTCTTGGGTGTTGGAATTAAAAATTTTGGCCAAGGCAGGAAGATCCATAAAAAGTAGCTGAAATCGATAATAACAAGTGTCGCAGCTCTCGAATCCGGAAATCCCTATTCTCGAATCTTATTCATGCTACATGCATGGGTCTCCGCTCGCTTCCTTCTTATTGTAAGAATGAATTTCTTTTTATTTTATTAATTCTCTGATTTCCCCTAATCCAATATTTTCAGGTCAAAAGAAGATAAATGACTGAGAGTAACAGGATTCTAAAAGCGCTATTTCCAGAAATGTAGCCTTTTTGCTCTATTTTCAGTCTTTTTCATCCATAGTGCTTCTTCATCAACCCATACCAGAAATTCATAACATAAAATGGGATTATATGATGATAAAACACTTCAAAATAATATCAAACAAGACTTTGAAAAGTGGTAATTTTACCACTCATCAGCCTGGCATTTTGTTTGAATATTTTGGGAAGGAATTTGGAAGGCAGCTTGGACATTCTGGGAATTTAGAGGAAGTGCTTAGGAATTTGAAACCACTATGGTATAACCAGGTGGAATTTAAAAAGCATCATAAGGATTTTGGAGAGGCGGTGGGTATTTTTATTAGGATGAAGGTTTTACGTGGTTGCTTTTGTATGGAGTTTTGTTTCTCCTTATCAATTCAAGTGACACAAAGGAAACTTTTCCCTTCTTTTTTTTCTAAAAATCCTGAATATTCTGTAGACGCTGTGGATTTTGCAATTTTACCAGTTTTGATGCCATCATTAATCCTTTCTCCAATTTCTACTATGTCAAAAAATTTATCCCCAACAACTAATATCATTCGCTCATAGTATTCTAGTTCATGCATCCTTACAAATACTTTTATGATCTCTTGCTCATTCATCAAAGGTCAGAACCTCACTGCTTCCCTTCTCCACGGATATGCATATTATCAGTAAGTTTCTGTAGACTTCTATTCAATTTTGTCCAATAAATATCTATTAGGTATTACCTCAATATTGTAAGTGAATCTCTATGAGAAACCTTGTGTAAATTCCTTTTAGCTATCCCATTTGAACTCTTGTAATTTAAACAACTCGAGGGCTTCCCCACTCAAGCTCCTACTGAATAACTTCATCAATAAGGCTTTGTCTCTCCTGTGTCTGACCATTTGGTCACAATATCCTCTCAGATGAGTCATAGGGTTCCAATACTATCGAATGTCAAACCTTGGGACCTTATACCCTTCAGGTAGAGTTGGATCTTAATAGGTATATAGGCTATTATGATCAACCTTCCCAGATCCCCGGTAATGCAAATATCTCTTAATGCTTTATCAATTTATTTTTTTCCAAAAAACTCTATTTCTGATTTTTCTCTCTTTGGGCCTTCCACTCCCTTTCCCTTTTCTCATAGTGGTCCAATTCTTTATTTCAGGGGAAGTATTTATAGGAGGTGATGACGGGTTGTTTGGTGAATTCTAAAGGTATAGATTAACCATTTGGTAAGCCAGAGGTAGGGAGTCTAGTGGGATAATAGATCAGCTATCTGATTTTGGTATGGGAGAGGGTGATTTTGAATTGTTGGTCCATAGACTAAGATTCAGGATTGTGGTTTCAGTTTGTTTTCTAGGGTGGGTGGTATAAATTTCCTAGGTAGAATGGCCAAAGGTCTACGTCACCTAGATTTTTGAAGCCACCTCCCTGAGCGGGAGGTGCTTGGAGAAGGAATAGGGAGTGTCATCCCCCACTCACTAGAATGGGCATGTTTGACTCTTTGGCTAACTTGGTCAGATTTCATTCTATTGAAAGTTTTTTAGTCAACTCGAATACTTTCTGAATTAGGTGCAGAATCAAAACTATTCTCGTTGATGACGGCGTTAACATTCTCATTCTTATTATACATTTTCCCTTTCCCTCGATTTAAGCTATGGTTAGGGGTAGAATCCCTGATTGCCATTGGTCGGGTAAAGTAAGGATGTTCAGCCATCTTTATGACACAAATCAGTTTCTTTATACGTGTTTCAGAAGAATAACTCAAAGGTAAATAAGTTAGGTATTGTTAGTAACAGTTAACACAAGATATCACATATAAGGTACCTTAATATAAACATGTAAACATTACTTGGTGAATTAATCATTTGTTTGTTTGAATATAGGAAAGAAACGAATAGGAATTTGCTCATTTCTTTGTCTTTTGAGGGGGAATATAATATTTTATAAGGGTAGGGCCGGTCCAAAAGGTTGCCTTTTTATCCACAAAGGAAATCAGGCCCTACGTAGTTAAGGAGATTTGAATTTTTAGAAAGTCTGTAGAGGATTTCAACATTCCTTGGGAAATCAAAACGCCTTTGGTTTATTTGGTTAGATGAGACTCGAAAGACTTAAAATTATTTGGTAGGACTTTTTTTGAGAAACTCGAAAGACTCGTAGTCATTTAGTAGGACTTTTTTGTTTTAAGGGTTCTAGAATAGAAATAGGTTGGTTCACTTTGATTGGAGCAACACCTATCACATAACATGTAAATAACATACAGTAGATAAGGATATAATATGCATCCTAGTGGGTGACCTTTTCAAGACAAAGGGATGGCTAGTGTTTTGAAAAACGTATGTGTTGTATTGAATCAACTAATTTACCCAAAATAATATTTATATGTAGAATTAAAAACTTCCCCACAAAGGAATATAGATCTACTGAAATAAAATGAAATGTAAATGGGCCTATGCAGGGGTAATAATCAAGTAAAATCCATCAAGGGGAAATTACTAATTCTATCTTGAAGACGTCCTCCATCGAAGCACTATGAATCTCTTCTTTAGTACTGACATAATATCTTGAACTCTAACAGAATAAATTAAAAAACAACTATCTAAAGATCCTATTATGGGGTCAAACTATTGAATCACCAACAAATACGATTTTTGAACAAGCACATAGTTGGATGCAATGTTAACGGGTTGGGAACCCTTTAACACCGTAAGGTGGTTTACTAATCAACCTAGTACCCTGGCCGTATTAAGACTCCTAGGTATCATAACTAATATGGTAGGATTGGGTTTCCCTCTAACCTATTTGACTAGAGAGGGTTTGATTTGACTCAAGTTTCCTAAATGGACTATTTTGAGTGGAAACTTCGAGTGATTATTGATTGACTTCATATCAACATATTCACCTGACAACTTCAATTTGGATATTTGTTAACTTCCCAAGAAGATTTTTAAGGCATTTGGGAAGTCGGCTAACTTACAATTTTCATTTCATTTAAAAACCAACTAATTTTGAAGAAGAAGAACTTGTTTACTTATGAAAACATTTATGATTTCTAAAATCTAAGAAAAAAATATTTCGATAAAGCATGATAAAGAAAATTAATTGGGACTTAGACTAACTATCAAAAATAATTTATGGACTATAAACACATAAAATAAAAATAATAATAGAAATCAAAAAGAGATAGAAAGAGGATCTTGACTTGGAATTCGTCCAAGTCACTTGAACCCTATTCTTCTTGTATGTACGTTTGGGAGAGAATAGGACCCGATATGATGGGCTTTAATCCTATTTTCTTTCACCTCTTTAGCCGATAACATGGAAATAATGATATAAATAGGAAAGTGGGCCTTATGGCCTAACCCATGAAAATGAATGGACAAATAGGTAAAATGGGATTTCATCCCAAGAAGACTGTTGCTCTCTACTTTTAATGGGCTCAGGCCCATCAATTTATCCTTCTACCTTGCTGCTTTTCAAGTGGGGATTTTGCCCATTTTCCTTTTGGCTATTTTCTTATCTTCAATCGACGAAGGAATTAGCATGGAAACTTGACTTGATGCAACAGATATAGTCTAATTGGACTCGAGTGAGAGAGTTCATGTAAAGAAAAGAGGTGGAATTAGAATATGTCTATATAGATATTACTTCGAAAAGAAGGCTTAAAAATAAATCATCAATTTACACGAATATATGAACAAAGGACAGGTCTTTCTAGTTTAGACCATCCAAAACTGTGGATAATGAAACATGTAGATGACACACAAACACATAATCTTAGCTTAATGGGTTATACAAGATGGATTAAATTTCCATCTAAAATAGATATTCAAGACACTCAAACAGTAAATAACATAGACTAGTATTTCTATTAAGCCACAAAAGGACCAAACTTTAGTCATGAAATGGGGATGGAGTTATTGATCCCTTAACAGGTTGATAATTGGCAATCATGGTCATTTCACAAACAAAAACAACCAAAAAAGTTGATACACAAAGCATCAGTTTTGAACTTAATACTTAGCAAAAACTAGATGATTAGATCATAAACAAGATACTGAATGGATTCTTGAAAAATGCAGCCAGTCATACTGTTAACAGTTAAACAATTGAGTAGACACCTCATGAAGTTCTAGCCTTCTTCAACATATAAGTCTGGTAACTAAATCAAATGAGGGCCAGTAGGACAAGCAAAGGACAACATGTCTAAGAGATCCAGTCGCCATTATACTGACAGCATACATTAAAAGAATAACCTTCAGTAGAGGACTCTCACATGCTCATAAAATCAATCTATAGGTAGGGAATAAAGGTGAATGTTCAAACTTTGGTGGCAGCAAAGCACATACCAATATGAAAAATAAAACAGGAAGGACCATTCAAAGCATACCTTTACTGGAACATGCCTACATTATAATAAGACTGGCTTGTAAAAGCCAATTTTAGATAAAGGAAAAACTTATGTTACCCATTAATGAATCAAACAAATGGAGAGAATATAAGGCATGATTTATACCCTATGACTTACATAATGCACATGTCGTCGAATCCTAAATGATCTTTTTATGCACACATCATTAATTATCAAGTTAAAGACCTGGAACCAACCAGTTTGACTCATAGATGTATCTCTTTGAATAAAACTACAATAATTTAAAATTTTATACATGAAGACACTATTTCAGTCTAGTCATGCATTATTAAACCTTTAAATAATAAACAACAAACCAAGTAAGAAAGCACAGTCCAAGTATAAAATTACTCAAACATATTCAGCTTACTCTGCTCATATAGGTTCCACGACTCTGATAAGAAAACAACAACAATTAGTAAGTATAACTCTTTATCATTTCAATTTATTAATAACTTAAACTCAATCATATTTTAAACAAATACTCCAGTTTTACAGGCACAAAGTCAGTAGTCAACTTAGGTCTCGACTCAAAACCAAGAAATTCTTGGTCCTATCACAGTCTTAAAGATCATTCTCACATGATTTCCATAAGGTAAGTAGGAGTTATACAAAAAGGGAAAAGAAATACCATCAAAATCTACAAGAAATAGAGAAACTTTGGTGGCAGCAAAGCACATACCAATATGAAAAATAAAACAAGAAGGACCATTCAAAGCATACCTTTACTGGAACATGCCTACATTATTATAAGACTGGCTTGT
>JBDJHY010146612.1:0-13005 GCA_039654485.1 Withania somnifera | reverse complement strand
TTCCACAATTTTGCATTACTTGCAACCGAAACCTCCAAAACACAAACTTAAGGTCAATCTTGACTTTGTTTGGTATTTCGAAGCTAAAAGAACTGTTAGAATTAAATTTCGAGATCATCTTGAAGGAAAATTGACTTCGGTCAATGAGTACTTAGTTTTAGGCTCTAAAACATGGAATTCGAGATATTTCTCGACTAACTCACCAAGGATCTGAGTTGTCAGTCCCAGCAAGTCATAAACGACTTGGGGAAACTACTAAAATGCTCTAGAATGTAAAACATAGCATATTTATCATAAATGACCATGAGGGTCATTACATTAACCCTAAAGTCCTCAATAGCTCCTTACATGTGGATATAAACTCCTAGGGGTCCTTTCCTCTGTTCTAGAGAACCTAGCTGGTGTAATCTAGAGGAAATAGAAAAGAATCTTCCTCACCTCAAAGGTTGGAATAGTCGAAGTTGGTGTTGAATAGGTGCAAGATTGTTCTGAACTTCCAGCACAGGATGAATGGGCAGTACTCCTCGAGCTATAGATACCTAAGAAGGCAGACTACCCTCTCTCTCACTGAGATAAATAATATGGTTCCCTATCAGTATCTCACCGAACATTTATAGCATCGCCACAATATCTGCTGGATCATGGCTAGTGGTGGTTATGTAAACCGACATGTGGGAAGCACGTGAGATGGTTGTATGTGGATCATTGGGTCTACTGTAGCTTTTCTAGGCTAATATGAAGTATGAAGAGTACCGATCTATTGGATATCCTCCAAAACTACCCTTTTAACCCTGAGTGGGGGTTACTAATTGGATGGGGGAGGTTCTCTGTCTATGGATGAGGAACGAGTACGTGACATCTGCAAAAACATTAAGCCAAGTGATACTCTCCATAAACTAAATAAATGTTAATGTACAAATAGAACCAAGAGATGAAAGTCTTCCTTAAAAACCCTATAGCTTCCCAAATATTGGATACGAACATCTACATACTTATTCATAGGACTCTACCAGGTACTTGCTCCAATGCCAAAGAATCAGTGAACCTAAGCTATGATACCACTCTATCACACCCCAAAAATTGGATCATGATGGCACCGAAAACTGACATGTGGGCAATCCTAACCCTATAGACCAGAGCAAACCAATAATAAGCAATAAAAAGAAGGAGTAGATAATGACAACATACATAAATACACAACCCTACCCAAAACCTGGTATCATCGGCATATGGAGCTATAAATTTGAGAATCCAAAAGTTATATGCATATAAAACTCCTAAAAATGTACAAACTAAACAGTCCTACTATAGAAAAAATAGAGCAAGCAAAAATAGCTGGAAGACGTGATAAGCTCTGACGCTAAGTCTCACTATAGTCTCTGATATGATAGCAGCAACCTACTCAGCACGATCCCTCCATGGCTGATGACCCGTACTGGTATTTGCACCACAAAATAATATAGAAGTGCAGTATGAGTACAAAATCACAGGAAGTATGCATCATGGTTGATTAGACTAAAGTATACAAGTAAAGTAAAGGCGGGGAAGGTAAACAAGGCAATCAGAGCAGGAATACCACAGTAAAAGCTAACTACACAATCAAATCTAGGAACAAGTAAGGATAATCGACAAAGTGAGTAAGGAAAATGTTATTTTTAAGAAATTAGGTCACTTTTATGCTCTCTCTATTGACATCTCAAAGTGTGGACTCCTTGCAAGAAACCTCTTGATAAAATACAAGAGCAAAAAGTCAAGTTTGACTATGATTTCTTGAAATGCATTTGGATAATATCCTTTATCAATTGGGTATGGCTTCAACTATTTTTACAGATAAGATGAATGAGAACATAATTCCTAATTCTACATCATTAAAAAGAGGTCTACTACCTAGATCTAAGGAAAAAACCACGTCTATGTTGAATACAGAAGAAATAAGTGATTGTCTCTCGGCTCGGGTACTCTATCATGGTTTGAATTAAATCTCGATGAAAGAATACATCAATGAGAAATTAATTTGATAATTTTAATAACCCTTTATTAGAATTTCTAATTTTATAGTGGAAATCGAAGGAAAGAAGAATTTTAGGAAAAGATCTTTGTTCTATCGAAGGAAAGCAAATTTTACGGTGTAATTTTTTGTTATCACTCTGGATCGTATATAACATAGCTCTATATTTAGATACCCCTATTATATTCCCTAAGTTAAGTAAGTCTCTTGATCCACCGACTATTTATATTTATAAATTATTGTGGGCTAACCAAAAAAGACTATTTCAATGATGGCCCTCTATGGATTCATAAACAATCATGGATAATTAAATTTTGAGATCCTTATGAATGATCTAAGAGAATCTTATTTGTTCACTTTCTCTTTCTTAATTGAAGAAATAATGGGAAAATAAAATAGCATGCCGCCGAAGTTCGACTTTTTTTGTTCGATGGGACAAATTCTTAAATTACATCATGAATTTGATTCGAACCAATATTGCTTTTACAACTTTCCCTTTAGTTGATAATGATGGGAAGATTACTCTTTCCAGTATCTTGGCACCCCTCTCACTTTTTGGTGAGATAACGCTGATAAAATGTAAACCTCTCTTGCTTATTGACCCACCACTTATAATTTTGACAGCTATCTAACATTGGGTGTATTGGGATCTAGAAATATTTTGTGATGAACGTATAGAAAACCCTCTTTGAATTTGGTAAAGATCTTTGAAATTCATTTATTTCTCTCAGGGGTGGCTTACTTTAGTTTTGGTTCATTTCATGTAACAGGCTTGTATGGTCCTGGAATATGGATTTTCGATCCTTATCGACTAATGAAAAAAATACAACCTATAAATCCTGTGTGGGGTATGAAGAAAGTTTTTCAAACCTTGGGTTTTAGTTTGAGGTTTAATTCTGATGCGAATAATTTTCTACAACTGCAATTCATTTATTTTCAAACCCAACCATTTACTAACTATTATTTGATTGACTAATCCTTTATACTAGAATGGGTGAAGGGTCAATGATTTGGTAATTCCTTATGAGGGGATGAATTGAGATAAATTTGAATCATAGATTTGATCAAAATATCTTCATTTTGATATTCCATTGGACTCGACTGGAGTAATATATAGGAATCATCCTCTTTCAATCAAAGAGTTAAATTAATGATTCACATATTTGTAGTTCAAAAAGAAGGGAATAAAAGGAAATTTATTCGAACCTAATTCTTCCTAAATTTTGTATTCCAATCAACGGCCTCTTGCTAGGTGACACTGAGGAGGGTTGGACCCTCTTTTTATTTCTTTCTCTCTTTACTGTTCAAAGAAGAAGTAGCTTTGTTAAGTGTATACGCACTTTGTATGAGAAAGAAAGGATATAAACATAGTGATTGTCTAACGAATACTATTAAGAAGAACATCATTAGGTGATCCGTTTGTTCTTTTTTCTCTGATAGATGGTCAGAACTTCATCTGGGTTTGAATCCTACTGAGAGGTCCACTAGATATCAGAAATTGTAGAAGAAACAACAAGATCCTTCTTTTATCCCTCCCTGGCGATCGAAAAATAAATTTATTAATTATAATAAATTTATAGTTGATTCAGATACGAATCCAAAAAGTTGGTATGTATGTTTTTTTCATTCACAAAAGCGACTATTTTAAATTTAAAATCCTAAAATGAAGAAGATTCTATTGATTTATTTCTAGATCTAATCAATACCTTATTGATTTAGTATCATCTACTCGATTGAGATTCGAATAAGATGTAATCGACTAAGTATAGTAAGGAAAAATGTCGTACTTAAGCAAGTAGGTCTATATACTTCAGTCTCATAGAATAGCCACTTACCACATAGTCTTGAGAAACCAAAACCAAAACACGTACTTGGGATCCATTTGAGCATAAACAGAGTCAAGGTAGGTGAATACGGATATAGTAAGTAGCTATGAAAGGTAAGTAAAGACAGATATATAACCCTTAACGTCCCCCCATAAGACCACTGGGTACAAGTATAAAAGAAACAAACAAAACCTACTTGATTCCCCATCTGGCGGGCAAGCACAAACAGATCAACCAAGGACCCAGTGTGACCTTCCATATATGCCTAAAGGGTACAAACAAAGCGAAGAGAGTAATGCAAGGGGGTAGAAGTAAATAATGGCTCTCAGCCTAACCAGGGAGTCCCACCTCCGGACAATAGATTTCAGTCCAGAATGGCAGGTCCCACCTCTAAATAATATCCCCATCTAAGCATAAGAAGTCCCCACCTCTAATACAATGGCTCACGACTGAGCACAGGAGTTACCACCCCTAGATACTAGCTCTCAGTTCAATAAGGGAGGTGCCACCTTCAGATATCAACTCATAGTGGTACATACAGGTACACAAATCCTTAGTCTAGTCTTAATTATAAAAATAGTTCCATACTGCATCGCAGTCGTGGAAGTTAAATCATAAAAAGCTCTTTTCGTTAACCCATAGTTTAGAAAAAATCCCATTTTATCTTCATTAAGTTATTATCATATTAAACATACACTGGGTCACACCCGCTATCCACAACTCGAGATGTCAACACAATGCATGACGCAGAGCAATGCAATCACAAGTAAAGCGCTCCTAGCACAGTCTAAGATTGGCCAAAGTCCACCAGCTAATCAGACACCTCGCATGGGGTAATAACATGGAATAACGCAATCAGTAAGTTCCAAGGTTGCTCTCAGCAAGATCAGGACTCTACACACATCCAAGTCCCTCATCCCATCAAGGGACCTCTAGAATAGGAAAAAAAATGAAAAAATAGCAATAAAAAATGTAACTGACCTATGAACCATCCCACACAGCTGGAACATCACATAATCCCCTAAAGTAGTCCAATATAAAGGAAAAGCAATCCTAGCCTACCTGGACGCTGATGTAAGTCCTCAAAAAGCATGGCAAAAAGGCCAAACTACTGCAAGATCACCGAACAAGCTCTAAACTAGCAAGAACACGCTCTATAAGTCAAAAGGTGAAGAATGAGATCTATATTTCCAGGTGCAGTTCGAGTCAGAAATTAGGCATAAAAATGGGCCTTTGCGCCTCGAATCCCTAAAAATAAAAATCAAATCACTGGAAGGTAGGTCTCAGCTTAAGGAGCATGCTGATAAAAAATAAACTCAATGGACCTCAAATAGCCTAGAAAAGTTATCCACTAATTAAGAAAATATTCAAGAACGAAGAACGAGAAAATTATACATGCGATTCACCTGGAAAACAAAGGACAAGGCTCACTATATCATAAGCTCAGCCAACCACAATCCCATTTAAGAGTCAAGGATCATCACCTTAATTGGTCAAAAACAAGGAATCACCGTTAAAGCTTTATACCACCAAGCTCTAAGGAAGACGAAAATAGTGAAGAGCTTACCTAGAACGACAAATCGTGCTAAGAATCACTTCTTCTACGCCCATCAATGACTTTTATGATTTTTGGAGAAAGAAATTAGCTAAGGACCAAAATTTTTGAAGGGGAAATATGGTCAAGTGATTTGAAATTTTGAGGAACTGACTAATATAGACATGGGCGTGACACCGCGTAATTGCATTGTCCTAGAGTAATCACACAAGTTCCGCTCCCCAACCCAGTGAGATTGTGGTGCCCACTATGCGATCATGTAATTTCCATAATTCCACCTCTTTTGCAGAATACCCTAAAAAAGACATGGGAAGGTCAAAGAAATAACTTGTTCTTCAAGGTCATCTATGGAAGTTTTAATGAAAGGAACCAGTTTGAAATAAAGGGGATGACTTCTTTTAAGGGTTGCACATGGTCGTTGATGCAAGCTATTTGGCTGCAAGGGCGACCCCACTAGGGCAAGCTGAGTCTTGCAAGGGCGGCCTTGACATGGCAAGCTAGGGGTCATAGGGGAGGCCTTCATTAGGGTGCCAAAGAAGCATAGGAGCGGCCATCGCAGAGGCAAGGCCATAGGTGCACGGGCGACTTGCAACCTGTAACAAACTGCAACTCTCGGGGGGGGCCTAAAACGAGCATCCCAAGTTTAATTTTAGCAAAACAAAAGTGCATTTTGGGTGGAAACCACACTATAGCTCGAAAAAATTGATAAAATGATGAACCAAGGTCGTTCAAGTGAAAAGGACCCTTGAGATCAAACCAACTCAATAAAGGAATTTCCAAACTTCTATAAAAGAACCCAAAATGAGTCTGATCACCCCGGGAAGTGAAATAACAACTCAACTATCCCAAAATTATCATTTTGGATCTAATGGAGTTGTTGGAATTCTAATCCAACACTCCGATCACCAAAAGACCACCCAGGCTCCAATATAAGCTTTGGCTGAGTTGAATTTCCATAAAACAACCCAAACTCAAATTAAAACCCTAGGACACAAATTAAGGTCTACTTAGACCAAAGTCATCATTCCACAACTAACAAAACTATTAGAATTTGATTTCGAGCACATTTACTAGGATTTCACTCTTAAAAAACAAAGATAACAAGAAAATGAGCTTCTACAGGCACTGAGCTAACGGTCCTAACAAGTCATAATGACTTAGGGAAACTACCAGATGGCTCTAAACACAAAAAAGGTGAAAATCAAGAAAATGACCAAACGGGTCATTACAACATCCACCACTAAAAAGGACTTCATCCTTGAAATTCAAGGAAAGAATAGTACCTGAAGGATCAATAGATGTGGATACTAGTCCAGCATATCACGATTAGTATCCCAGGTAGCCTCCCTAAATAGGCAATGAGCCCGACAAACCTTCACTATCAGAATCTCCATGGACCTGAGTTATCTCATATCTCTATCTATGATAGCCTAGGGCTCCTCAATATAAGTTAGCTTATAATCAATCTGCACAGACTCTCGGCAAAGGACATAGGATGGGTCTAGGACATAACGATGGAGCATCGATGCATGGGAAACCGAATAAACTACAACTAACTCTGGTGGCGAAGCAAGTCTATAGGCAACCTTTCCAACTCTCTGTGAGATCTCATAAGGCCCAATAAACTGGGGGCCAAGTTTTCCCCACCTACCAAACCTTATAAAGCCCATGAGAGAAAAAATATACCAAGTTGCCAACACTGAACTCGAGGGTCCAAAGCCTATGATCCACGTAGGACTTTTGCCTACTCTGTCTGTAGCCTATCCTAAATAAGTCTACCTGAATTGGTAGTATCATAGAGCCAGTCAAAATTTTGGAGTCTATCCTTGCCACCACAAAACCAACCATTGGGCGATCTGCAGTACCTTCCATATAGAGCCTCAAATGATGTTATCTAAATACCAGAGTGGTATCTATTATTGTACGAGAATTATGCTAAAGCCAAGTGTTTTTCCCAACTCTATCCAAAATTAAACACACAGGCACGCAACATATAATAAAGAAACTAACTAGTCCTTTCGGACTGTCTATCCATCTATGGATAAAAGTTGTACTTAAATCGACCTCGATACTAACACCCTCTAAATCGACCTCTAAAACAGCAAGGTAAACTGTGTGCCCTGATCATAGATGATGGAAATGGGCACCACATGAAGTCTAATACCTCACGAACATACAACTCAGCTAGTCTCTCCACGCCTCAAGTCAAATGCATCAATAAGAAGTGAGCTTATTTGGTCAATCGATCTATGATGACCCAAATGCAATCATAGCCCTTAGAAATGTTAGGAAGAACTATAATGAAATCCATAGTGACCAATCCCATTTACACTCAGGGAAAGGGAGCCTCTGCATCTCATAGCCCAGTCTACGATACACGAACTTCACCCATTGATAGTTTAAACACTAAGACATAAAGGATGCTATAAACCTCCTCATACCCTACCACTAGTAATGTTACCTCAAATCGTAGTACATCCTTATGACACCCAGGTGAATAGAATACTTAGAGCAATGAACCTCACACAATAAAGTCTGTATTAAATCACCAATCCTCAAAATATTAAGGTGACCATGAACCCACCATATGCCATTAGAATTTACTAAAGCCTAATAGAACTAAACATGAGTCCTTGTATTAGCGTTGTTGAATCTTATCAAACAAGGATGATTTGGACTTAATATGGGCAATAATCTACTCTGGCACTGAAAAATCCAACGTAACCATCATGTTGGCAAAGAACTGTATGTCCTGAGCCAACATCCTCTTAGAGACAAAAACTGTAGCTAGGAAACCCAAGCTCATCACTTTTTGACTCAAGGCATCAGCAACCATATTAGCCTTGCATAGATGGAAGAGAATACTCAAATCATAGTCCTTCAAGAGCTCAACCCATATCTGCTACCTCAAGTTAAGCTCTTTATGTCTCAAAATGTACTGCAAGCTATGATGATCTATGAAAATCTTGCAATAGACCCCATACAGGTAGTGCCTCCATATCTTAAGTGTAAAAACTACCGCTATCAACTCCAAGTCATGGGTGGGGTAGTTACACTTGTAATCCTTCAGTTGCCTTGATCATATGCTATAACATGGCCCTACTGCATAAAAACACAACCTAATCCTTAACTTGAAACATAACAATATGTTGTAAATGGCTAACCCTTAGCTAGTAATACAAGAACTGGGGCGGTAGTCAGCAACTCCTTTGGCCTCAAAATGCTGGATTCACACTCACTGACCACTGGAATAGCATATCCTTTTGTGTTTGTCTACTCAATGGGGTTGCATTAGAGGAGAAACCCTAAATAAAATAATGATAATACCCTACCAACCCAAGGAAACTATGAATCTCTATGATAGAAGTAGGTTTAGGCCAATCACAAACTGCGGCTATCTTAGATTGATCGATAATAACACCGGTACCTGACACCACATAGCTTAGGAAAGAGATAGAGTCTATCCAAAACTCACACTTTGAGAACTTAGCATAGATCTCTCGATCTCAAATTCTAAAACACAACTCTCGGGTGCTCCTCGTGCTTGGTTTGACTCCTTGAGTCTCAATATATCATCTATCAAAACAATTATGAAGGAGTCTAAGTAAGGATGGCATATGCAATTCATAAAGTTAATGAAGGGTGCATGGTTATTAGTCAGCCCAAACAACATCACCAAGAACTTACAATGCCCATATCTAGTTTGAAAAGTTGTCTTCACGACATCCTCGGCATGAATCCTCAACTGATGGTAGCTAGACATCAAAACAATCTTAGACACTGTAGCCCCTGAAGCTGATCAAACAAATCATCAATACATGGTAGAGGATACTTATTCTTAATAGTTACCTTGTTCAACTGCCTATAATCAATACACATCAATAGAGAGCCATCCTTTTTCTTCACAAAAAACACTAGGGTACCCTATGGTTATACACTCAAATGAATAAAACCCCTGTCAAGCAAATCCTATAATTGAACACTCAACTCACAAAGATGAGTTGGTGCCATATGATACGGAGGAATACAAATAGTCCTGGTGCCTAGGTCAACCTTGATAACAAAGTCTATATACCACTCTAGTGGGATGCTAGGAAAATCATTAGGAAAACTATCAACAAACTCGCTAACAATCGGCAAAGACATAAAGAAAGGTTACTCATCACTAACATCACTGACATGGGCTAAATAAGATAAAAAAACCTTGAGCAACAAGTCTACAGGCTCATACCTAAATCAATGAATGGCTAGTGGGACCGCACCAAACTATTGAGGGTACACCCAGCACAGATAAGGTCACGATCTTGGTATAATAATCCAGAAACACACGATAGGTAGAAAACCAGTCCATGCCCAAGATCACATCAAAATATACCATATTTATTTCAATTAATTCATCCTAAGTGTTGTGACACTAAATAATTACCATACACAACCTATATATACATGATCCACCACTAGGGTCGCACCCACTATGTAACTGCAGGCAGTCACTCACAGACATATATGTATGAAAAAGTTGAACCCTAATTAAATAATATAAATGAAAAATACCCAAGAACAATCAAACATACCAGTGACAACTACATCGGAGGCCTCGGCCTTGACCCTATCACAAATAGTGTAAAACTGGTGCTAATCCCTATCCTACTGTGAACCCAAACCACTGCCTCTACCTCTTACCTACCATAATCCTCCCGTATCTCCATGAATAGCTAGTAGACCACCTCTGACTGATGGAACTTCCTACAATGTATGAACAGGTAACATTATAGCCTGAGTGGCCCTACACTTGGGAAAATCTCTAGCAAAGTGGCCTCAGTCTCCGTACTCAATATACCCCTCAGAAGATCAATCTTTGGAGAACCTAGGGTAGTATCTGGCATAATGAACTCGCTCCCAACACCCTTAACAAGTATATCCAGTCCTGGCCTTACCATGGGATCCCTCGGTATGGCCCCGCAAACCTAAAATTAGACCCTAACTGGTTAGCTGCAAAACCCACTAACGAAGGCCTGAGACTATCGTCTAGACTGGTCCCTCCAACCAAAATCACAACCCTCTAACCTGGATCTTGAAAACCTATCTTGATAGCACTGCCTCTTCTCGTTGCCCCCTTGGGCCTGGCGAGTCAATGTCTCCATGCTTCGAGCATGATCTGTAACATCGATAAAGTACTTCGATAACACTAGTAAAAACTCCACATAACCTCACAAATTAAATCTCATTCTATTAGAAAGGCAGAGAATCTGCTCCTCAGAAAATAATAAGTCACCAGCATGTCTTGACAGGTCGATAAAATGAGCCTCATATCAAAAACCATTATGAAGCCCTAATGCAAACCCTCAAACTGAGCCCACAACACCTCACGAACACTCCTAGGAATATACTAAGCATTAAAGCCTCCTTGAACTTTTCCTAAGTCAATAGGGCTGACCCTCAAGCACATAGGAGGTAACACTAACTAGCGGCACCCTCAAGCACATAGGAGGTAAACTCCACCTCTTGTGAGTCCAGTAGCTTCAATTTCATAGGTTGTCCTTACATACCATAAAA
Source organism: Withania somnifera (assembly GCA_039654485.1). Classification (NCBI taxonomy): domain Eukaryota; kingdom Viridiplantae; phylum Streptophyta; class Magnoliopsida; order Solanales; family Solanaceae; genus Withania; species Withania somnifera. Next base: position 2,060 of record JBDJHY010146612.1, on the reverse strand, counting down.
AACCCGTGGTCCTTTACCTAAGCTCTTTATAACTTGCAGGTCTAATTCACAAAAAATAGTCCAGTATCTTTTGCACCTTAAATGCGGGTAAAGTAGGAGCGAGTGCTGGTGCCAGAGCAGTGGAAGTAGCCTGAAGTGATGTAGTTAGTGGTGCTAGTGGGGCTGCAAATATTAGGGGAGATGATGTACCTTGCACCTCTCCCTAAGTATATGATTGTTGCCTATCTATCACTGTGTTGTCTAACATCTAGAGAATCTGACACAATAGGTCTCTAACGTGGCAGATGGTGGTTGAATAGGCTGTAGCGGTTCTGCTAAAGATGATACAAGCACGAAAAGCACGAATCATGCTACTGAGGGGATCCAAGATATGGACGGCATGAGGGAACCAAGTGGGACTCAAAGATGCATAGTTAGGTGTAAAGGAAGGCAGTCTCAAGTTTGGAAGTTAGCTTGAGCATGATGGAAGACTTCAAGGGCTTGAGTAATGAGACCCCAACTTGAGGGGTCAATGTGACAGTTTCAAGACTTGAAGGATTATTTTGTCAGATTGAGTTACTTTTGGGCTCAATTGTATTTAGTAAATAATTAAACTATTATAAATAGGTATTCTTGAATTATGAATAGCTTTTAGACATAACTTAGTGTAACTGTAGTGCGTAATTGAGGGTGGATTCCCTTGGTCGCTACATAACTTCTTTCAAACATTCAATCAAAGGATTTTCCATTTGTGGATTCAAATTTAGTTTTCGTTTATTACGTGTTTGGGATTTATAGTGATTCACAAGTTCGATTGAAAGGTGAGAGTAACCAACCCCTTATTGTTCATAAAATGATAAGTTTATTGTAAATTTCTTCATATCTTTTCTATTTATTTTTTTCTCCTTCATTCTTGTGCGCCTTATATATAGATCCACATCATTTGGTATCAGATCTTAGGTTAGTAATTCATTCCATCAAATTACAGTCCTTAGAATTCAAAAAAAAGGGAAAAAATAGAAATTCTTAGGTTTTTTTAAAATTTTGTGTTTCTAATGTTATAATAGTGCTTCACTAGTGTTTTAAGTCATGTTTCTTCAATTTGGGGTTAATTCGGGTTAGTTTTGGGGTGTTCACCATTGTTGACATTGAAGGTGAAGAACTAGGGTTCATAGGGTTGACATTTTGGGAGTGTTTTATGGGTAGAAAGTAGTCGGATTTGCTCCGCATAACAATGAGAGCACGTACCAAATTTTGGTGCAAAACAGGGTTCGTTTGAGGGTGGTTGGGTTTTAGAAGTTACAAATGTTCTTAAGTGTTCTTCTTAATCTTGTGTGAAGAAGATAGAGAACTAGTGCATTTGATTCATCATCCTCGAGTTGAAGTACTATGTTGGTGTTAAAAAGTTTATAATCTTCTTTTCTAAGTCATTAGGACCCTAGATATCCAGTTTCATTTAATTTTGGGTTGATTTGTGGTTCATATCTTGATCCTTGAAGATCTTCAATCCTGGTGTTGTTTGATCCACATTAAGTTTTAAGTTGGAAAAAAGTGTTTTAGATTTTCTTGGTAAGGTAAAAGTACCAAGGGTACAAAGGGAATTACATCAAATTAAACATTCTCGTGCATGTTCCAGTGATCTTCCCAAGACGACAGTCAGCCACCATTAGGACGACAGTCAAGGATTGTTGGATTGCAATCATCGAGCAAGAACTGAACAGAGGCTTCAGTCTATCATGAGACAGCACTAAGGACTATTTGGGGTCTTGTTTTCTCACTGGATAACACGGCAGTGGGGACTTTTGACGGCGGTCCTCCCTCACCCATTGTCATCAAGTGTGATTGAAAATGGCTTCAAAATTGTTCTAAACTTTGTGGTAACATCTTCCCTTGATCCAATTCAAGTTCTTGATCATTAGTTTTATTTAGGTGTCAATTAATTCTTAGTTTTATTTCTTGATTTCGGAAGCTAGTTCACAACTAGTATTATCCTACTTAGTTGGTAATTAGTTCTTAGAGTCTATTTCTTTTTGTACTATTTCATTTAATATTTTATTATATATAATCATTGTGAATTCTTG